>OY723394.1:28249200-28256700 GCA_963210295.1 Ophion ellenae | reverse complement strand
AATATTTTTTTGTTTACCTATATGTGAATATAAATAAAAGCTTGGATCGCTCAACTTTTCAAATGTTTAATAAATCTGATCAATTCAGTTTCATTAACCGTATTAAAAAGAAGAAATTAGATTAGATTAGATTAGAATTAGAAATTAGATTTCGAAATTTAGAATTTAGAATTAAGAATTCATTATTAATTTCGAATTCAGAATTAATTAAAGATTAGATTAGAAATGAGATTAGTTTTCTCAAATAAAAATCCTAAAATTGAGTATAAATGTGTGATAATATTTTTGATAATATTATCACACATTTATACTCAATTTTAGGATTTTTATTTAAGAAATCTAAGGTTGTTTTACAGCAAATTAAATACAGTTGATATGTTAATAAGGGATTTATGTAAATTAAAGATTATATGCCTAAATTTTAAGCGCCCCAAGTTTTTATTTATAGTCAAATATAGGTGACTTGGTGAAAAACATTATTTTCTTCTTTTCAATACAGTAAATAAAAGCTTGTTTTTTTAAAATATTTTTCTTACGTGTACATAATTTTCTACTTTTTAGTCTTTAATTGATTTTACTAGTTAGTTGTTACCAGTAGTTTACTAGTTTACGAGTTTATACGTTAGGAACATGGAATGCTTGTAAAAAATAACAAAGACTGTAATTGGGATTGAACTGACGGTTGCTGCATATAAACTTTTCACATACAAACACAGTCGACTACGAATTTGTTTGTAGGTGTTAGTGAGATTTTATATGGATGACTAGATATCGCTATTTTACATGAAAAGTGTAACATTTTATGGATATTTTTTTTTTTCAAGTTGAATCATGCATTGTCACCTTTTAGATGCATTTTTGCGAAATTTCAGAGCTCTGAGTAGTCGGGAAGTGGGTGAAATATTGATTTTCCGTCTCGCATCTCACAGAAACTAAAGTTAAATAAAAGCTCGTCAAAAGTGAGAAATGCTGAAAATCGATTAAATTGTACATTTTGATACAAAAAGATTAAATTGTCCGAACAAAAATGACTATATTTCGCAATAAAAACAATACTTTTGAAAAATTTCAAAAACATTTAGGGTCATGTTTTAGACAACAAGGTTAGAATGATTTATATCAAATTTCATCGGAATTGGTCGATTAGTTTTCTAGCTATGCATCACGCCAGTTTTGAACATGCAGTTTAAAAGGCCGTGCCATACCTCCGCCGTTGATTAATACAAAAAATATCATGTAACAGCCAAGAGTAGCAATAAAACATACCCGAACTTTCAAAAATGGTGAACAAATCTTTCATTCTAAAAAAAAACATAAAGATCAGCAAAAGATTCCCTCGCCTGCAGGTGTCACCCCCCTCAAGGAAATTTCTCTTAAATTTCAAACCTGCTAACTTCTTTTCTTCGTCAATATCGTTGAATCTTAATATGTTTTTGCACCTGGAAACTATACCAAGGATCAATCTTTATATCGTGATCTCCTGTGATAAACTGGAGTTTCAGCCAGTATTTTTTTATGAGAAATCGTACAATGCACGACCTAGGTCGGAAGTCAGCAGGAAAATCCCTCGAGGAAACGACTTTTCGGAATCGGCAATAAAGGCAATAAAACGGTGAAACTGAGCCGGGCACGGATAAGAGCAATGACTCTCCATCGCCACGTACGGATTACTCGCCATACCTGTGACAATTCTGCTCCCAAAGCTTCCCGTGCCTCAAAATATTGAGATTAAATTTCCTCACGACCCTATGAAGGTGCCGAACTTCTTCGCAAGCTGATACATTTATGATCCTCGAATCTTCAGAATTCCCCTCACTCCCCATTTCGCTTAATTCGAATAGTTACCGGACAAATGCAAAAATTAAACAATTGCGAGGGCCGTCGTTCGAATATGCAATTTCATTTTCATATCCCATTAAGACAATTTTTTTAAATGCCAATTTTTATGATCAATTTTTTCACATTGTTTCAAAAAGGTGAAAAGAAAGTTTACGTACAGAAATATGCGTTAAAAAATTGGGTGAAAATTAATGTGTCGAAGTAAAAAAAAAAACTTTTCTGAATTTCACAAAAATGGTCAACGCAGAAACTTTTTTTTTTCTTCATCCTTAAGCCTCGAGTCTTCTTCTCAATGGAATGTGATATATATATATATATATATATATATATATATATATATATATATATATATATATATATATATATATATATATATATATATATATATATATATATATATATATATTAGGGTGGTTAAAAAAATCGATTTTTTTTTCTCAACGACAAATTGAAGCATGTTAAGAAAAAGAAAGTTTTGGAAAATTTTAGGGTTTTAAACAAATTTTTAGTTAGTGCTCAAACGCCTTTTTCATGTTTATCAGAGTATTAATTTTTTTTTATCCCAATGCAGAAAATGTTACTGCGCGATCCAATGAAAGTCTTGATTTAATTTTTTCTGTAACAATACACAATTTTTATTTAAATATTTTTTTTTACCCAAACAATTTGTATTTGTAGATTAAGAATAAATATATGTAATTCGGTTGTGTAAATTATATCAGCCACTTGATGAACAAGAACACGGTGTTAACATCACTGAACGTTTAACAAGAATGCGTGTTTTTTTGGAGTAATGTGTTGTTTTGGAGTAAGAAAACAAAGTCATACCTTTGTTTTTCTGACTGTCCGTGAGTTCATTTCGCGATCCATTTGACTGTTTCCAGTAGTTGCTGTATCGAGGTACGTCACAGTACACGTAAAAATAAAAAATGTAAAAAATGATCGTGGGTTTGGACGATAGTGAAAGTGCAGAAATTTATCTGATTGGGTCGAACATCGAAGAATTTGTGGAGCGAAAACTACCCCCGAATAGAGAAGGATTAAGTATATTCTTTCACCATCATGATACTCTTAAATTTTCTGTTCGAGAGAGTACACAAACCGTTATCGACAAAATAACTAATATTTGGAGCGAAACCGGAATAGGAATTTCTCAACTTTGCATCAATTTCAAAAGGTTACAAAAATTACGATTGAAGTGGGCAGCATTAAAAAAAATGATTTACAGAAAAATTAAACTCAATCGTACAACGAAAATCTCTTTCAACATGAGTGAATAAATTATTTGTATTCTATTATTATGATGTTTATTGGCAGGGGAAAAATTGACGAAAAAACGAGAAAAAAAAATAATTTGTAGACGTTTGAGCACTACCTAAAAAGTCCCACGGTTTTCGATCTGCTTTTGGTTTTTCGCATACCATTTCTACAAATGATAACTTCATTTAACCCGATTAAAAAAAAATACTCTCGGTCATTTCTTTTATCTACAAAAGTCTTCTTTTTAACGTTAAATGTCAAGGAAACTTTATGAAAAAAGATCTTATGCAGAATTTTCATATATCGTGCCAATTACTTTAAAAAGCTGCTTAGTTATCGTCGATTCATATCATTTGTAGAAATGGCACGCGAAAAACCAAAAGAAGATGATTTTTTTTCGCAAAATAACAAAAAGCCGAAAATGTCGAAAACCGTGGGACTTTTACTAAACTGCATTTCCAGCATATAGTAGGACATGATCTGACCTATCGACAGTAGCAGGATTATCCATTCATAACAGGACACCCTGTACATATACAATGTTACCTGTATTCCCAAAGTTCATTGAAAGCGATTCCTTCCCACAAGAGGAAAGAAAAACGTACTCGACCGTCGGATTCACCACGAGAAGACGCAAGAACGAGGTAACAGCTCAAAGGAAAATCCCTTTCTTCGCAACGTGCAGTTCTCGGTGACGATATTTCGTGGCGAAACTCTGATGGATCGATGACACGCGCGTAGAATTTCTTGATCCTTTCGTTTTAAAATATGTGAGCTGTTTTCTAAAGCGAAATGTGTTTCTCTCGCTCTCTCCATGTGTCTCGCTCTCTATTTCTTTCCATTCGTGAATTTGGGTGATCCGTCTTACTCAGTCCGGAGAAAAGTCATAACACCTATAGACAACCACCTATAATCCTCTATGCGCAAAGTTTATACAGTTCATACCTTCCCATGTCCATTTCCGTCTTAAAGTTCCAAAGCTTCTGTACTACATTACCCAATGGTGGATAATACTCGAATGTAACCAGTGAGGTACGTGATTTCACGTAGCAAAGAATATAAACAAATAACGTATCGTTGTCGTTGTCATATACAAATTTAAACGAAAATATCCTTAAGGGGTCTTCTTACTTGAGACGCTAAAAAAAGGCGATTTTCATTATTTTTTTTGATAGGTTTATATTATAGATATTGATATAAAAGTTGTTACACTTAATAAATATACTTTCGAAACATATAACTGCTTTTTAAAATGTATTCATGTAATGCAAACAAACTTGAAAAGCGTTTTTCTCAAAACAACGTTTTTCGACGGCTTGTTGGTAAAATCTTCGAAACTACTGAACCGATCCTTATGAAATTTTAGCCACATATTCTTTACAAGTATAGCTATAGCGCATATCAAGGATTCTTTATATATTGATATTTACTTTTTTGCCAGAAACAGTGAAAAAAGGCGTTTTTTTTTGTTTTTTTCGAAAAATGTCCGCCATTTTGTTATTCTTGCATATATGAAAAATCGCATGATATGCGCTATAGCCATTAGCATACTGAATCTAAAACCATTTGATTTTTTTGTTTCGGATGATCCATCTCCGACATTTCATCAACAGCGCAGACCTACCATTTTTTGGGACAATTTTTTATCTTCCATATTTGTCTATAAATAGTGACTTATATAAATAATTTTTTTTCAATTAAGTGTAACAACTTTTATATCAATATCTATAATATAAACCTATCAAAAAAAATCATGAAAATAGCCTTTTTAGCGTCTAAAGTTCGACCCCTTAAGTCGAATATCCTCGAGGACGAACAAGTGACCACAATTCTTTGTTTTTTATCTTCGAAGTACAAAAACGTAGTGACCAAACGTACAAGAACTTTTTAGTAACGTAGTTTGCAATTATTTTCAATTTTCTTCATATTCGATTAGTATTTCATAATTCAAGTATAGAAATATTTAACTAATATTCAAATATTTTCATTTTGAATAATATTTCAACATCTCAATTCTCAATTATTTTTCCAATACATATTTTCTTAATTTCTCTTTATTTTTATATTTTAACCTTTATAGTTCCATCTTACATCCTTTCCCCTTTTCCGCATCCACCTTATTTTCATTTCCAGCATTTTTTTCTCAAATAATATATCCTTATTTAAACATAAACGAATGAATTTTTACACAACGAAAACGCTGCTTTTTACGGGTATTGTTCGCGGATCAAAAAATGTGTTTTTTTCTTAATTCCGCGTCATAAGATAAGAAACAATCTCACAAAGTATCCTGAATTTTTGCACTTCGAGTTATACAAGTTGAAGCAATAAACTTTTGAGTCTAGAACTAAACTCATTTTTGAAAAAATGTCGTCTTGAGCTTGTTTTTTTCTTTTTGACCTTTCGAATCTAAAATAAAACGAATTAAGAAGAATTTGAAAAAAGGTTCCAAAACGTAATCAACCATTTAGTACGGTAAGACCATTCATATATTTTTTTTTCTTCTTACCTTTTAATCGTAAGGTCAATGAGGGAAGAGCAAGGAAGTCGAGAAGCCCTTCACAATTTGCTGCGTTTTCACGAGCCAAGGATTTTCGTCGGATCTGTCCAGTCGAATGACGAATCGGTCACAATTCTATCGGACCAATCCCCGAATTACGCGATTCCGTCCCTTCTCGTCTCCTCTTTTCTCTCCCTTCTTCATCTTTCTTTTTTTTTTTATCAATACGATGCAATTTGTTGGGCGCGTACTTTTTGCGTGAAATTCATGTTTTCCGTAACAGTGTGTCTCGCGGCCGCGCGCCTTTTGGACGTCCGCGGACAAAAGCGAATACCGAATCGGGAGATGTGTCCATCGAGATGATCGATCGATCGGGTGGACCTTTTTGTTCGTGGCGCTCCACATCGTTTCCGGTGACCCTCGACTCTATGAACTCTCGACTTCTTTGCCACGCGTTATTATTGCTACACATATTTTTTCTGATTTTTGATCACTGTAGGACCTAACAAATTTTCATACTTTTTTAAAAATATTTACTTTTCATATGTATATATTTAAACACCATTTATATATATATATATATATATATATATATATATATATATATATATATATATATATATATATATATATATATATATATATATATATTAAAAATAAATATTTCGAAAAATGTTCAAATATTGCGGAACAAAGAACTGTAATTCGAATCTATACTATAAAGTATAATAGAAAAAATAATTAAAAACTATTAGATACGTTTTTCCTTAATGGGCGGAAACACGCTTTTAAGGGATGACAGCACCCATCAGAGTGAAGCATGTCGAGGGCTCATTTTGCAGATGCACCCGCATGCAGTCCACCGATTTCCGTGAAATAAAAACTCGAATTCTTTTAGTGTAAAACGATTCGAAATCCAATATGGATACAGTGAAAAAAAAAATTGAGGGATGAACCAACCCTCTTTATTTTCGTCCTCTCACCCCACATTCAACAAGGGTGCATGGGATCGAATAAAAGAGGCAACCCTTTGAAGGGGAGATATATTAAAGTTTACGTATTTTTGCATTTGCGTCTGATAGCAAGCTTAAGGTAGTACGAGCGCGCGCTCTTGATTTCTATGGAGTTTGTTCAAATTTTAACCAGACATTGTTCATTTCATTATCCATGTTGGAGTGAAATTTCAGAATAGTCGACTATTTAGATTCGGAGATAATTCGGTTTAAAATTAAAATCGGTTTTAAATTAGGTTTAAAATTGCAACTTTCAACACTGCAGGGTCTGCATTGAAATTCAGACAGAATGATTTTCCGTAAAAAAAATGTTCTCCCCTATTATAAGAAGACATACGGCGACACCGCATCGTTCCACGTGTCCGATGACGTAAGTTTGCGCGGCATATTTAAAATAATACTGCACAACAAATTTTTATTTGGAAGCAATTTTTAATCGAACAAAGTTTTTATTTAGTTATGAATGAACGAACACTTTCATTTGCTAATGATGATAACATAATCAATATAAAATATTAATATTTATAATGCAAATCTTTTTTTATGATCAAGGTTTTTAACTTTAGGAACACGATAATTTTTTTTCTCGAAATATTGAACAATACTCTTCTGCGGTGTGTTGCCACATGTCTTTTTATTATAGGGGACAAATATTTTTTACGAAGTATTATTCTGTCTTTGCTGAACGCTTTTAGCGAAAGTGAATAGTAAAGGCGATCCAAGCTTTTTTTCACTCCTTCCCTAGCTAGTTCGCTATCTAAACATAATTTGTTTTCAAAATTGATAAACACGATAGAATGGTACGACGAATTATGTGACCTGACTTTCGGTCAATGCAAACCCTGCAGTGTTAAAAGTTGCAATTTTAAAACCCATTATCTCCCAATC
>OY723394.1:27946700-28244200 GCA_963210295.1 Ophion ellenae | reverse complement strand
GTTACTCTGAAATGGGCTGAAATTCTACTTCTCCACTTACACGTCACTGCTAGGAAAGTTACTTTAAAAGTAGCCAAAAATCGACCATTCCACCTCCACAAGTTACTGTAAAAATGTCCTTGAAGGTTACTCCAAATGTTACTTCAAGAGCTACGCCAAGAGTGACTCTAAAAGATACTCTAAAGTTACTCCATGTTACTCCAAAACTTGCTATAAAAGTTACTCCATAACTTACTATAAAATTACTCTAAAAGTAACTTCAAAAGTTATTCTAAAATTATACTTTTCTGCCTATACGTTGCTGTTCTAAAAGTGACTCTAAAAGTATCTGAAAATCGAACATTCTACTTGTCATTAGTTACTGTAAAAATCTCCTTAAGGGGTTACGCCCACTTGCGATTTTGAAAAAATCGATTTTTTTTATTGCATTTTTTTGAAGTATAAGTATCTGAGAATATGTCCTGAAAATTTCAAGTCGATCCGAACAAAATTGACCGAGATATGAGCGTTGAAAGAGAAGAATCCGCGTTGAAAGAGCCTTGAAAGAGAAACTTTAAACGCGTTTTTCTCAAAATGGCATTTCTGAAGTCGGTGACCAAGATTACTCGAACACTAATGAACCGATCTTCTTGAAATTTTGCAGGCTTATTTAATACATAAAAATGTAGTCTTTAATCGTTCGATTTTTTTTTCGAAAAAAATGGCCGTTTTATAGCCAAAAAACGGCCGTTTTTTTTCGTTAAAATCGAGCCATTAACTTTGACTGTCCGCCATTTTGTGAAAAATGAATATTTTTTAAAATCCTTCGATTAAAGACTAGTCTATACTTATATTTGACTAAATCCATCCGCATTTTTTTTTCAGATGATCCACTTCGCCGCAATGTTGGTCACCGCAAACCGTGTATATAAAAACAATATTTCATTGACGGCCATTTGCCACTAAACAATGTAATATTTTTCAATAAAAAAATTACTGAAAGTTCTTCAAGATGTGTTCTTTAAGATGGTATATTGATCGATTAAAAAAGTTTTGTAGTTTTCTTTTAAAAAATTCATGAAAAAGGCCTTTTTTGCGCTACAAGTGGGGTTAACGCCTTAAAGGTTCCTCCAAATGTTACTCCAAGAGTGACTCTGAAAGATACTCTGCAGTTACTCCAAAACTTGCTATAAAAGTTACTCCATAACCTACTATGAAAGCGACTCTAAAAGTAACCTCAAAAGTTATTCTAAAATTACAGTTTCCTGCCTATACGTCCATACGCTAAAAGTGGCTCTAAAAGTGTCTGAAAATCGAACATTCTACTTGCCATTAGTACCTATAAAAATATCCTCAAAGACAACGCCAAAAGTGGCTCCAAATGTTACTCTACAAGACTTTCCAAAAGTTATTCGACTAGTATGACTCTGAAATCCGACGTTATTCTACTCGCATTACCTACTCTGTAGAAAGTGACCGAAAGTCCTAAGTCCCACCGATTCATCGGCGGTTATCATCGGATTTGAGGATTCCGAGGTAAGCAGCTATTGCATAATTGGAGGAGATTCGTTGAGGCTCGCTCGAGCGCGTGAGTCCTCGAAATCGTCCTCCCACCGATTTAGGCATTGTGATGTATCGTCGAGCCTCGTGCGCCGCAGCTCTATGACACTGCACACATGCTCTTCGAGAATGAGATACGCGCTTCAGCCAAAAAGAGAAAAAACGACGAGAAAGATGGAGCGAGAGACAGAGATGGACCGACCGGGCAATAGCTGGAGAGAGAGAAAGAGAGAGAGAGAGAGAGAGAGAGAGAAAGAGGAAAATAAAAAAAAGAAGAAGCCAACTCTCCAAGCACGCGCGCGGACTTCTTTTTCTCTCTCAAGACACCGCGCCAGATTTTCATTCTTCATCTTCCCGCATTCTTCTCCTCCTTTTACCACGTGGAAATCTCGCTTTTTTTATTTATCGCCGTGACAGGAGTCACCTGAGTCTCTCGTAAGAGTCGCTTGCCGTACGAGGGATCCTGGAGGGTAGAAATCGTTCAAATAGAGAATAGAGAGAAAGAGAGAGAGAGAGAGAGGGGGCAGAAGTTAGGGAGAAAATGGATTCTGGAAGTCGCGTGAATCGAGGAAGATCGAAGAGAAAAGCCGTGTACTTTGAAGAGCGTCTATGCACACACGTATACGGCTGTTGAGAGTCGCTAAAAGACAGTACCAAGAGACTCGTGAGCCACTTTGGGCCCAGACCACAATACAATGTCCTCGGACCACTGTGCACCGCGACCACAAAAGGAAAAGCGATATAGAATTATTTATACGAATATTTTAATCTGAATACATGATATACACACACACATACATACATACATACATACATACATATATATATATATATATATATATATATATATATATATATATATATATATATATATACTCATATAACCGAGGTCAAACATAATTTTTTTAACGTCCAACTCTAGCGATTTAATAAATATGCAACAAACCTTAGAATAGACTGAAAATAGAATTTCTTTAGCAATATATATTGCTATATGTACATTGTTAAAAAAAAATTATTTGCAGTCTACTCTAAGATTTTTTGCCTATTTATTAAATTTCTCGTCTTCTTTTTATTGAATTTAATAAGAAACTTTTGAAATCTCTAGAAAATAGACTGGAAATAAAATGTCTTCAATATACATATATATACGGAGTGTCCTATTATGAATGGATAATCCTGCAACTGTCGATAGGTCAGATCATGTCCTACTATATGCTGAAAGTTCAGTTTACTAAAATCCCACGGATTTCGAGATAAAAATCATCTGCTTTTGGTTTTTCGCGTGCCATTCCTACAAGTAATCACTTGTCTTACCCGGTACAAAAAATACTCTTGGTTATTTGTTTTATCTAGAAAAGTCTTATTTTTAACCTTGAATGTTAACGAAACTTTACGAAAAAAGATCTTGTACGGAATTTTCATACAAACCAATTCGAACATCTCAGTTTGATAGCCTGCGGTCTAAAACAAATCTACTACGCATATCGTGCTAGTTAATTAAAAAAGTTTCTTACTTATTGTCGATTCGTATCATTCGTAGAAATGGCATGCGAAAAACCAAAAGCAGATCACTTTTTTCAAAAAATAACATAAAGCCCAAAATCTCGAAAACCGTGGGACTTTTACTAAACTGAAATTCCAGGATAAAGTGGAACATGATCTGACCTATCGACTGTTTCAGGATTATCCATTCATAAAAGGACACCCTGTATATATATATATACACCTTGTTGACGAAATTTTATTTTCAGTCTATTTTCGTCTATTTTCAAGAAGTTATAAGAAATTTTATTTTTAATCTATTTCAAGATTTTTTGCATATTTATTGAAACTCTCGAGTTGGGCGTTAAATAAATTATGTTTCACCTCGATTACTAGACTGAATCGGGTTGCATTTGTTTCATGAGTTCGTGTGGGTAACAAATAAGATCTGAATGTCTTTGTATACGTACTGCTGCTCCCACCCTCCCACCCACACACACACACACACACACACACACACACACACACACACACACACATATATATAGATATAGATATAGATATATATATATATATATATATATATATATATATATATATATATATATATATATATATATATATATATATATATATATATATATATATATATATATATATATATATATTATATTCGCCATACGGAAAAGCCAAGGAACATAAAAATGTCCCGCGCACGGGCCATCTGGCCTGGTGCTCTTATAGCGTACTCATATATATATATATATATATATATATATACACCCGAATATATATATCCTTGTGGTGTGATATCCTCACAGTCCCTACGCTTTCGATGTCACGAGGCAAAATGCGCGGTCGCGTCGGCTTATGTCCCTTTACTTTTGGTAAGGAGAGCCACTCACGCGTAAACCGTGTCCTTTGATTAATGACGCCTGTACCGACGAGCCACAAACGCGTTAAAGTTCGCTCGTAAGTGTGAGATACACACCGCAAAAAGGCGTCAACCGATGTCAGGAAAAGGTGCGACTTCGACAACGAAGCAGAAGAATAAGAAGAAAAATAATGAAAAAAGAGAGATAAAAAGAAATGAGTGAAAAGCATCACAGCAAATTTGTCGTTGATTTTTCGTTTTTGCGGTGCGTATCTTACATCGCGATTTTGATCGAAATTCGTACATTTTTATGGAGCCTTGCTCGCAGCGAGTGAAGTTTATGTGAATGCAGGAAAATTTAGGAAACGTGTTGGGATTTTTTTATATTTGCCAATTTTCGGGCAGCTGAAAAATCGTTTTGCTATCGATAGGGCTTCAATGCGGGCAGAGCCGAGGAGACAACTAGTAATAATAATAATACCGAAGTGTATAATACTAAAAACATGTATGAGAAATAATCATATATATTTTGTATATGTATACTGTGTGTATATAGGGTGTCCTGTTATGAATGGATAATCCTGCAACTGCCGATATGTGAGATCATGCCCTACTGTATGCGGGAATTTCAGTTTAGTAAAAGTCCCACGGTTTTCGAGATTTTGGGCTTTGTGTTATTAAAAAAAAAATTATATGCTCTCGGTTTTTCGCAGGCCACTTCTCCAAATGATATGAATCGAAAGGAACCAAGCAACTTTTTAAGTTAATTGGGACCAAGGTTGGGCATATTCGAATTTTTTTAAATTCATGCATAATAAAGAAACTTATTCAAAATTTGTTCCGAAAATGAATAATGAATCCTACTGGATTCAGTACTCATTCCGAAAATGAATAATGAATCCAACTCGATTCAGTATTCGTTCCGAACATGAATAATGAATCCTACTGGATTCAGTATTCATTTCAAAATGAATAATGAATCCTACTGGATTCAGTATTCATATCAAAATGAATAATGAATCCTACTGGATTCAGTATTCATATCAAAATGAATAATGAATCCTACTGGATTCAGTATTCATTTCAAAATGAATAATGAATCCTACTGGATTCAGTATTCATTTCAAAATGAATAATGAATCCTACTGGATTCAGTATTCATTTCAAAATGAATTACGAATCCTACTGGATTCAGTATTCATTTCAAAATGAATAATGAATCCTACTGGATTCAGTATTCATTTCAAAATGAATTACGAATCCATCTGAATTCAGTATTCATTTCAACATAAGTAATGAATCCAACTCGATTCAATATTCATTCCGTATTCGGATATGATCAAATTGAATAATATGTAAAAATGGACAATGGAAATGGGACAAATATAATGTCCCATTTCTACCCCCATTTCTTCAGTTACTAGATACTAAGAGCGCGATTTCCCCCGGGTAAATATAATGTAATCGGACGATAATGTTTCAATAGAATAAACATGTTTTCTGTCAATTTTTCCAGATTATTCAATTTGATGATATCCGAATACGGAAAGAATACTGATTCAAATTGGATTCATTACTCATGTTGAAATGAATACTGAATTCAGTTGGATTCATTATTCATTTGGGAATGAATACTGAATCCAACTGGATTCATTATTCATTTTGAAATAAATACTGAATCCAGTAGGATTCATTATTCATTTTCGGAACGAATACTGAATCCAACTGGATTCATTATTTATTCGCAAAACGAATACTGAATCGAGGTGGATTCATTACCGAAAAAAAATTAATATCCATCTGACATGTATTCGCAATGATTTTTCTACTCGAATACTGAAAGTATTTGAGTATGCCCATCTCTGATTGGGACGATATGCTGAATACATTTTTTGACACCGCAGGCTATCATAGTCAGATGTTCGAATTGGCTTGGATGAAAATTCTGCATAAGATCATTTTTCATTAAGTTTCCTTAACATTTAAGGTTAAAAAGAAGACTTTTTTACATAAAACAATTAACCAAGAGTATTTTCGAAAAAAAAAACAGTAAAAAAAATTGTCATTCGTAGAAATCACATTCGAAGAACCAACGGAATCCTCTTATCTCTGCCACCCGAAATAACTCTGTAATTATCGTCGCCACAAAAAAAAAATTCCAGACAAAAGTTGTACGGTGTAAGATTGGACCATCGAATGCGACCAATTTTTTTCATTTCGTTGGAGGCGCTGACGCACAGTGAAGGTCATCTCCACTTTTTTAATTGGAATGGTACATTTTTTTCAACCATCTTGTGTCGCACCTCAAGCATGAAAAACATTGGGAGACCAAAGTCGTTCAAAGTCATTCAAGGTCAGTATCGAACACCTATTAAAATTAAATACGAATCGAAATATCTCGTATCGCTACCAAATGTTTGGTCGTGATCCGAGATATTTAGATTTGTATCTTCGATACTGACCTTGTATGACCTCGAACGACATTGACACCCTAATGTTTTTTATGCGGCTTGAGGTGCTCCTCACAAAATGTACCATTCCATTTGAAAAAGTGGAGGTGACCTTCACTGCGCGTCAGCGCCTCCAACGAAATGAAAAAAAATGGTCGCATTTGATGGTCCCCTTCACATCGTACAACTTTTTCCTGGAACATTTTTTTGTGACGTCGATAATTACCGAATTATTTCGGGTGGCAGAGATAAGTGGGACGCCCTGTATATATATATTTATATAATTTCCTGCAAACAACTGCTAATTTTTTATGAACTACTTTATTTTGTTCTCCGTACCCCAGCCAAGAAATTCGCAAATTTTTCTTCTACCGAATGAGACGGGGTTTTCCACGAAACACAACAAACTGCCTTTTTATGAGCTACCACGAACAGTTTGAGTTCGCGAAAATTTTCAAAAGATTTTTCTTATTGTTCACAATGCATATAATTTCCGTTCAACAAACTATTCTTGAAGTATCGTATAGTGGGTTATAAAAGTATCTCTCAATAATGAAGGCATAAAATATGAGTCGAAATAACGCGAGCGGTCAGCCACAATATATATATATATATATATATATATATATATATATATATATATATATATATATATATATATATATATATATATATATATATATATATACACGCACACGTATAAAATCACCAGGCCATCGGCACTCTCCTTGAACACCCTTTTTCAATTGAATATTTTTCACTCCACACCGCAACCTTTTTCACACTTTCATACTTCGTTTTTCGCCATTATGTGTACACGAAGCCGTAAAAATAGATACAGGACTCATGTCGGAAGCGTGAAATTTCTCTCGTGACCGGTCAAGCCTTTCTTCGCATATTTCCGCATATATATATACATATATATATATATATATATATATATATATATATATATATATATATATATGTATATGTATATGTGTGTATATAAGAGTCTCCACATAATAAGCGATACGTACTTGCCTGATTTGCATAAAATCACAATTTCTCGGGGAACGACCGGCGTGGCGAATTTTTCTTGAATGAGGCGAGAAGATCGTCCAGAATAGCAAACTCCCAATAATGCCCATTAGGCATATTCTTCACTCGCGCGTTCCTCGATTTCACGAGAACCAGAAACCGCAGCGGACTTTTCATTGTAGGAAGAAACTTTATCCATAAAAAGAGGGGGGGGGGGGATTAAATGCTGTGAACAACAAAACCTGATTTTCAAGTGTCTATTGTCGATTTAATTAAACTCGGAAGCTCTCACGCGCCTTTAAGGGTGCATTTTTCTTTTTTTTAACATGCACACATTGATTTATAATGTGAGCACACGAACGCGGGCATTGTGTGAATGTGTGAGTGTGTAAGAGGCAGTTTAGTGAGAGATGCGGCTAGGTATGCGATTAATAATGGACCACCCTTAAATCCTAATAACCTTTTTGGAGTGAGGCTCTTACGGAGTCGATGTGTAGACGTCTCTTTCCGCTCTTTTATGCATTATGCAAGGCGAATCGCGATTTTCGTCGAGTTGCACCGTATACCATTTAAATGGAAACAGATTGAGTGTTGCTCGAGTTTGTATATATATGTATCTTGGGGTGCAACGTGCCGAATCGTGATTCGTCACACGACAGCCCTTCTCGACGAAAAGATGCTTGTGGTATGATATGCAGCTATACATACCCAATATATACAAACTGGGTTACATATACACAGACTTAAGGGGGAAGATACCTTTAGGCGAGAAAAAAATGGCTGATTTTCATGATTTTTTTTTTTTTAACGAAAGATTTCTTCACCATTTTTTAGACTTAGGGTACGTTTTGTTACTACTTTGGGCTGTTACGTGGTATTTTTTTTCTTATTAATCTTCAAAAATGGCGGCGGCATGGCACGATCTTCAAAACCGGTTGCGGCGGACGTTGTCAGATGGCGTGACACGTAGCGTCGGCGGGATTAATCTGATAAAAGACCAACGAAGATTTTTCTTTTATTGACACTTATACGCAGAATATGAACCAAGAAAAAGTAAGAAATGTTGAAAATCGATTAAATGGTACGCTTTGAAACAAATAGATTGAATTTTCTGAAAAAATCGCTACATTTTACAATTTAAAAAATACTTTTTTTTTTTGTATTTTCAAAAACATTTAGGGTGATGTTTTAGACAATAAGGTTAGAAAAATTTATACCAAATTTCATCAGAATCGGGCGATTAGTTTTTTAGCTATACTTCACGCCAGGTTTGAAAATGTATTTTCGAAGACCGCGCCATACCTCCGCTATTTTTAATGATTAATAAAAAAGGCAGCGTTACGATATATGCAGTCTTCATATTTGACCGAAAATAATAGTTTTTCAAGCGTGGTAAAAATCAAAATTCGACGCTTAAGGGGGTGAAACGGGGGTTTATATGAGATAAAATATTTTTTGGTCAGATTTGCTTAAAACTTGGTATGAATACACTCCAGTACAAATAATTAAACATGTATTTATTGGGGTTCGGTTGGTGTATTTATGCCAACCCAAACAAACGCAAACAAACACAGTTAAGGGGTTAAAAGTACTCCTTGACTGTCTACACGCACCGAACAACGCGGAAATATAGTGTTATATATCAAATTAATTTGGTGAGTTTCAAGTAAATCTGGTCAAACAATATGTTTTCTCATACAAACGTTAACACTCCCGTCCAACCCCCTTAACGGTTAAATTCTGAAAATTGCGGAAATCCATGTATAGTTATTTGTATTTTAGTGTATTTATGCCAAGTTTCAAGTAAATCTGAAATAAAAATATCTTGTCTCACACAAACATCGACACCCCCGTTGAACCCTCTTAAGGGTCGAATTTTAGAAAATGCTAAAATACGTATTCAATTATTTATATTGTAGAGTATTTACGCCAAGTTTCAAACAAATCTGACAAAAATATATGTTGTCTCATACAAAGTTTAAACCCCCTGGTGCACCCCCTTAAGGGTGGAATTTCCATTTTTACCACTCTTGACGTCTTTCAAGAGGGGTAAAAATTTTGGGTCATTTTTTGGTTAACTTATTTTGGGTCAAATATGAAGGCTGCATGGTCAGAATTGAGGGCCACAGATATCGTAATATCCCCCTAAAAAAAACACCATATGCGAGCCAAAAGTATCAATAAAACATCCCCTAAGTCTCAAGAATGGAGAAGAAATGTATCCTTTTAAAAAAAATCAGCAAACTTTTTCCTCGTCTAAAGGTATCTCCCCCCCTTAAGAGTTCCGATCCAAGAGCCAAACGTTTGAGGTGTTCGAGTGTTTAGCACCATCGGAAAACCATGCCGAATTTATTGAGACGCTTTTTTGCTTCCTCCTCCTTTCTCGACACCTCGGTGGTCCGAACTATCGCATCTGCTGGCACGAACTCTCATCGTATTAGCTGCTGGCATACACACCTTTGTGTATACGGGGATGCTTCTTATAATCGAGCGCGACTAAAGATCGCCTCGATCCAGCTCTGTGGCAAAAGTGTCCAGTGTTTGGCTGTCATCGCGCAATAATATACCACCAGTGACCGAGTGAGAAATATTTCGGAAGGCACTCGCGAAGAACCATTCGGGAGCACCGTGGATGGAAAAAAAAACGTTTTTGTGGCTACGTAGCGATACGAGACGAGAATCGTGGCCGAATAAAAATCCAATCGAGGATAGTTTTTTGTTCGCGAGGAACGAAGGAACGAATTGTTGTGCGGGGGTGAACGGGGATAGTTCGTAATTGATATATGGGTGCTCGGGATAAAGGGACGATTGGTTTCGATGGAATAACGATTTTCTCAATCGCTCTCCAACAGGATTTCCATTAGTGATGTTTGTAAATGGGATGATCTTTTTTTTTATCGTTATCTGTTATTTTATTATTTATTGTTACTTTCTTATTTGATTTCTTTTCTTGTGAAAAAAGTGCATGGTAAACTAAGGGCTTACGCCTGGTTAAAAGTGTGAAAAAATCGTTTTTTGTTTTTCGATGTATTTTCAAAACATATCATTCCAAAAGTATTCTCCGCAAGTTTCAAGTCGACCCGATCAAAATTGGGGGATTTATGGGCGTTTATAAGTTCCGCGAACCACCGAACATGAAATCCGTTTTTCTCAAAATGATTTTTTCGTATCTGGTGACCACGAGATCTTAAAAATCACCACCACCATTCAAAGTTCAAATTTTACGAGCTTCTTTTACATATAATTTTTTTTTTCGATACACAGTTTTTATTTTTTTAATAAAAATAAAGCCTTTTTCACCGAAAATCGATACTTTCACTTTGGAATGCCGCAATTTTTTCCAAAATCAATATTTTGTTAGATACTAGGTCCGAGCACTAGATAATTGCACGCAGAAAATAAATGTGCTTGATTCTTTTTCGAATGATTTGTTTCCGAGCAGCAGTGATCACTGCGAAGTACGTTAAAAATTATTTGCACAAACCATTGCATGTACCATATTTATATATATATTTTTTTTAATTGTAAAAGGTACTTGAAACCATACTTACAGATATAATATCTGTATACCTCTTTTCTGTAAAATTCCTCTTTTTTGGAATAAACGAAAAGTTGTTTGTTTTTCGTTCTCCATTATCATTATTATCGCCGAAACTCTACCTAAAAAAAGAACACAAAAAACTAAGGGAATCTCAAAGAAAGTCGATTTTTCAGGATCAACGACTGGGAGCTGAAGTATGCAAGAATAAAGGTGGAGAATGAAGATCTCGAGGGTGGAACGCCTCTCGGATCGGTAACAAAATCGGCAAAGTGTTCGTACACGGATGTGGAATTTTTTTGTCGGCGATACATCGACGAGTGTATCCACTCGAAGGTGCATACGTACGAGGAGTTTCGTGTCGTCCTCTCTGTACTTCAGAGATTGAAGAGTCAAGTGAGAAGTGACAATGGGGATCACGAGCCACGCCTTGACACGCCATAATCCTCCGATTTTTCGTGATACAAATATGTACCGAAGGAACAAAAAAAAAGGAATAAGGGGACACCATTCACCCGCTCCCGGTCTACTCCGTTCCACGTGTTCCAAAGGACCGAGCCAACGTGTCCCATTATGCGCGAGGAGTCGGCCGTAGGAGACGGCGGAGGAAGAAATAAGAAGGAAGAGAACGTGTCATTCTACAATTCTGGATCGCCCGGCAAAGAGAGAGGGAGGGGGGGTCGATTGAAAAATCTGAGGTGCGGAGTAAATTTGACGTTAACTAAATAAACACATTGATGCCGGCTACGTTTGAAGTGGTGTCGTGGTGACCCAGGACTTAACGACGGACGACCAACTTTGAAGAGAGGGAGAGAGAAAAAAGACGTCCTATTGTGAAATTTGTATGGCGGCATCTTTTGCTCGCTCTGCGGGGTGGTTCTCTCTCTCTCTCCTCTCTTGCTCTATTTTAATGCCTTTTCCAAACTGTTTCGCTTTTTGACTCTCCTACTCTTTTTTCGCTTTAGTGCCCTTTCGTTCTTGCTTCTCTCTCTCTCTTCCTCTTCCTTGTGTCTTCTTCTCTCTCCTATTTCCTCACTGCCCTGACGCTCGCCTTCCTTTTCGGTCTCCCTTTCTTGCTCCTTTCCCTTCTTTCTCTCGTCTCTTTCTTGTTGCTTACTCTTCTTCTCTGTATCTTCTTTTTCCAACTTTTCCTCTCTCTCTCTCTCTCTCTCTCTCTCTCTCTCGCTCAGTTTTATTTCTATCAAATTGGTACGATTTGTTTCTCTTTCGGTCTTTCCTTCCTTTCGTTTTCCGATTGGTTTGTTAGCTTGGTTTTTTCGGTTTTGCTGTTATATCCGAACTATCTTTAATATTCATTTAAATTTTTTAGTTTGTAAATTCGACAACGTATTTTTTGGGTTTTATTTCTTACATTGTTTGTTCGAGCCATACAGGGGGCTTTCCCTTTTTTACGTGCCCCAACCCGCCCACTACACGTTCTATTTCCACCATTCCACATCCCCCCCACCCTCTAGCTCCTATTACACAACTTCCCCAACCGCCCATCCACCCCCCCCCTCCCCTCCCGCACCGTATTCCCCCTCTATAACGTACTTACCATGGCACATCTGCCATGGGCATAGGGAAATTGCGGATATGGAATGAAAATGGAGAAGAAAAACGAAGAAAAACATTTCACGACGAAAGTGACGCGACTCGGATTCGAACCTGCGACCTCCCGATCCGCTGGCCAGCACGCTAACCACTGGACCAACGCACAGGGTTCTTTTCTATTGTTGATTATTAGATATACAATTTGCATCTGTATATCTTCTCACCGGTGAAATGGTTACGTAACTTTGGTAGAGAGCAAGTGTATTATTTTTAAGGGAGAACACCACTGTAACTGCCCATTTTCGACCGTTTTCTTTGGCATTTATGTTAGAGAAAGGAATAAAATGTATTTGTCAAAAGAATACAAAATGGCGGCGCACTGGCACTACTAGTTTTCAGCTAACCCTCTCCGCGGCACGCAGTAGAACTGTCGTAAATTTAATCCGGGAACTAAGAGTTAATATTAGTTTTAGCCATCAAGTACGGGGGGAACTTGAAAAATAATGAAAAAAAATAGAGACGAGTTTGAAAAAAACGTACGATGTTTCGACCATAATTTGCATATATAAAGTGATATGTTTTTTCGATTTTCAATTAATCGAAAAAGCGCTCGTACCCGACTGTTGAAGCAATCTAAAAAGCTACAGTTGAAATTCCAATTCGATTGGACGAACATTGTTCGAGTTCTGCTGCGTGCCCATTTAAAAAATATGGTTTTGTGATAAAGGTGTTTGAAGTCAACGGTTTTATAGACGTTACAGCTGATGATTTTTTTCCCCGTAATCTAATGCCCCCCGTTGGTAAAAAATAAAACTATTTTTAGTTGGTAACTTTTTCCCCAAAGATAATGTCGACAACTGCGTCTACCGGCGTGGCATCGCCGAAGACGCTTTTCAGTGCCCGGAGACGCCCCTCAAAAATAGCTCGAAAACCACTTAAAACCGTTTTTTTCAGCTATAAACGAATATGCATCATTTTTTTTAAGGTTTGAAGGATTTTTTAAAAGTGTTTCCAAAACAACGATTTTTCGACGATTTTACAGTGGTGTCCTCCCTTAAGTTGTTTGTGTATTAATTGTCTTAAGGGGCTATACCAGTATGACCGCTGAAAATTTGGGTGATTTTCGGGATTTTTTTAAAAGAAAAGTACTCAATTAAACGTTTTGGAAAATTAAGAATATATTTGGTTATATTTGACCTATATTTCATAATTTTTTCATAGAAAAATATTGAGATCCAAGCGACTTATGCGCTGCCTTCGGAGGCGCAAAAAAAAAAGTTCCTCCACTGCTGACATGATTCCGGCCGATTGAGTAGCTGAAACTGAAAAAGGAAAAAATGTCGTTGAACTGGAAGGTATTTCCTGTACAATGACGTAGAATTTTCAAAAAATATCAAAATGTTATGATAAAAAACCTCTGTTTTCTTGCTTATAAAATGGTCACTTTTTTTGAATGCCAAATCGTCAATTTTCATCCAATCAAAAATATCCTACGTCATTGTAGAGTACATATATTCAAGAATACTCAGTTCAAATTTCAAGTCAATCGGATAATTGCTGTTTGAGTTATAATGTCGGCAAATTTGAAAAATCTCCTTTCGAGAAAAACGCGTTTGAAGATTTAACTATCGATTTTTGCAAGATAAAATGATATTGATATAAATGATATTCATGAAAGTGTAAACTGTCGAAGAAGGCAAAAAAAATCGATTTTTTTAAAGTGTCACATAGGTATACCCCCTTAAAGACTAGGACTAATTGTAACGCATAATAAAATCTATCTATCTATCTCATTTGCATCCTCTCCTTTTTTCCTCTCACTCTCATCTCTTTTTGCCTCTTACTCTTTTCTGTATCTTCTCTTTCCTATTCTTTCTCTTTCCCTTTCCGTTTTCCTTTTGCATCGCCTCTCTCCCTTTCTCTCTCTCTCTCTCTCTCTCTCTCTCTCTCGATTTCTTTGCTCCGTGACTCGTACTTTCTGCCACCGCGTCTCTTAGCACGTCATGTCTTCATCGCCTCAACGAGATGCGCTTATTCGCATGAATAAATACGCACGCACGGACACCCGGTTCGGCAGCACAGGATATTATTACACGACTCGCACCTTGCTCTTCTTCGACGCGGCAAATCGCGCGCTCAAAGGAAATCCTCCAAAAGTGCCATTATAGGAATATACTTTCTCTCTCCCTCCCCTTCTTTCTCTCTCTCTCTCCCTTTCTCTCGCTCCCTCCCTCTCTCTCTCTCTCTCTCTCTCTGTCGCTCTCTCTCTCTCTCTCACTCACTCACTCTCTCGTTCGCTCAGTCAGCGCGAAAGAAAAAGTGGTGACTCGAGCTTTCGGCGCTTACCGGAGAGTGTTGGGAAAACGAAGAAGAGATGTGGCCAAACGAGCGTGCGTGTGTCGGTCATCATCGCCCGTAAAACGAATAACAAAGGGACGCGGTCGAGGGATATACATGTCGGCAGAAATCCCTCTGCGATCTCTTTAACGTCTGTGGACATACGTACGATTGACAAATTGTCGTGCAACATCGAACAAGACTCGCTGACGGGGATCGTTGAAAGCCCGTTTTCCGTGTACTGCGATCGCTGAGGATGTACGGAGGATAAGGATAGCTTGCCGAATGTTATGTGGGTCCTGTAATAGCGGATTAAAAAATAAACGGCTGTAGTGAATGCGCGATCAAACGGCATGGGCATATGATACGCGTAAATAAACATAATATATAGGGTGTCTTAAAATGATCTGACATTTTTATTTATTGATAAAACGTATTATTTAAATGAAAAGTACGAATATTTTTATTTCGATGTGAGCTACAAACATGGAGGTTATGTGTGGAACACAATATCCAATAAATGGCCGCCTCGTTCCTGTTTGCAAACGTTCACTCTTTTGACGAAATTTTCAATAACGTTTAGGCATAATTGCGGACTAATTTCATTAGTGGTGCATCTAATTGCTGTCTTGAGCTCCGCAATGGTCTGTGGATTATTGGCATACGCTTTTTCTTTCACAAAATCTCTAAAGGAAGAAGTCCAATGACGTTAAATCGCACGATCTTGGTGGGCCGAGCACGACATCGCCGCGGCGAGAGATAACACGACCATGAAACTTCGTCTGCAATAACTGCATCATTTCGCACGCAGTGTGGCAGGTTGCGCCATCTTGTTGAAAGAATATGCTTTTCAAGTCCATGCCGTTTATGCCATTTATCGGATATTGTGTTCCACACATAACCTCTATATTTGTACCTTATATTAATATAAAAATATTTGTACTTTTCAAATACATTTTAATGTCAGGTCATTTTAAGACACCTTTTATTTAAAAATATATATAGACGAAAATCAAATATGGAATCACTCTTCGAATATCGCTGCAGCATTTACTCCGACAAAACAGCATTTACGGGAAGTTCTTCATTACTATATTGTCAAGAAAAGTGCTGCGGAAACGTATCTTATATTGGTTGAAATTTACGGCGATGAGGCGCCATCGGATAAAGCATGTAAAAGCCGGGACAACTAGGTCCATCTGTGTCATGCTGTGTATTTGGCGGGATCAGAGGGGTGTTATTTTTATTATGGGCTCCTGAAACCGTCCGAAACCATTTATGGCAAACGTTATCGACTGCAGCTAATAAGATTGAAGCGAGCTTTGAAAAAAAAAACGCATGGAGCCTAAACTCCAATGGGAAAACGACAAAAAAAAGCGTGCCCAAAAATGAAGGCAACAGGGATCGCGCTGCGATCGCGTGAAGGGTTGCGGTGCTTGGTTCACTAGACAACAAACCGAACGCTAGTTTGACGCTACTGTGCATATAGCGCAGCGATATTCATGGTGTAACGGAAGGAGTGGAGCGAACAAAGCATAACGATGGGGGACCTCAATACAATAGTTTGGAAGTTATTTTGGTTTTTGTGATTTTTTTTGTAAGATACGAGTTTCAGACGACAGTTCGCAAATATAACAAAACTATTAAGTGTACTCCCGTGATTTTTTTTCTTTAAATAGTATAATAGCGAGCCTTACGTACTACAATACTACTTTTACCCATGAGCCGAACCAAATCTTCAAATAAAGCCTATAAAAAATTAGCAAATAAAAAATTACGTCCTTAAATATTTTTGCAGATCTAATTTTTCTACCAACTTTCAAAGGCTCTAGAATTCAAAAATCACATAGCGTTGTTTTCTACAACTTATATATTTGAAACTTATTTGAAAACTACACACACTCAAACATTATCATTTTAAAGTATTATTTTATTATTATTAAAGTATTACAGAAGGCTACCTTTGTTTGCTCTAGAAATAGATTTCTTTTTCACGGGAAAATTACGAAAACAAAATTCAAAGTAACGTCAAATTCGTGTTCGATCTGTTATCGAGTGAAGCTAGCACCGCAACACTTCGCGCGATCGTGGCGCCATTTCTATTGCCTTCATTTTCGGGCATCACTTAAGGGGTTAGGCCACAGTAACGGGTATAAAATCATGTGCGAATTTAACAATTTTTTTTCGTACGAAAAAGTGATTTACTCATAAAATTAATTACACATCTGTTTAGTGTGAATATCAAGCTGTTAGAATTTTTTTCAATGTACAAAATGGCCGACTACTAATATTTTCATTTATCGGTTTTTTAGGCGCCCCGCGGCGTGACATTTAGCATCCACAATTTTTCATCTAGAAAAAAAATAAAAAATTCTCCTCAATCTACATAAGGGGCCGTCCATAAATTACGTCATTTTAAAAGAGGGGGGGGGGGGGGGGGGAGTCTGGTCGTTGGATGACGGTAACGATAATTGGATTATGGCGATAGGAAGGATAGGATGATTGGGGGGGGGGCAAAAATCAGCAAAAATCGATGACGAAATATATGGACGGCCCCTAAGAATACCTAGAGAAGGACGTACGGAATTAAAAAAATATTGTTTTATTCAAAAGTTGTAGGTATTTGAATTTAAGAAATGAATTTGCAGTGAAAAGTTTCGTTATAACTGCTCATAAAAAGAAAAGTTTTCGCTTGATCAGAAATTCCGTACGTACTTCTCTGCGAAATGCAATTAGGGACATAACTTTTAAATTTGAAGTAAATCGAGTGAAAATTGTTGAAGTTATTTGTCACGCCAATTGGAAAAGAGCTGTTTCGAAAAGTTTCGAGTAGTCGGCCATATTGTACATTGAAAAAAAAAATATATATATACATTTTCTAACAGCTTGATATTCATACTAAATCAGGGATTCTTAACGCGGGGTCCATGGACCCCCAGGGGGTCCACAGGGGGTCGACGGCATTCTTACAATGTTTACCAGGGTATTGGGACCTTTAACGATGTTGGGTATTTTTTTCCTACATGATAAGTAACCAACGATTGCACCCAAGTAACCCAATGAAAAATTGAAAAAAAAACAACAAAAAAATTGAAAAATACAACAAAAAAAATTGAAAAATACAAAAACCCCCCAAAAAATTGAAAAATACAAAAAGACCCAAAAAATTGGAAAGAATTAAACATGTAGTCACGCTACGTCCCCGTTCGTTGACTCCGGGTGCGGCTGAAAGCGGACATTCCTATCGTAATTCAACGAATTGTAATTCGACGAATTTTCCGTAGACAATTATTCCGACAATTTCGGTTTTCCGGTAAACTTTCTGCGTCAGTTTACAATTTCTGACGAAATCGCAATTTGATTTGCAATTTCAATTGAAATAATACATTTTTTTCAAAACATTGTTTCGAAAGGGGTTCACAGAAAATGCGAGATGGTCCACAGAGCTCAAAAGGTTAAGAACCCCTGTACTAAATAGATGTGTAATTAGTTTTATGAGTCAATCACTTTTTCATACGAAAAAAAATGTTAAATTCGCACACGATTTTATACCCGTTACTACGGCCTAACGCCTTGAAGTGCAGCGTTTGTGCTCCTGTATCTAGCCTTCATCGAAAAACGACCGGAATGGGACGATAGACATGACAAGCGGATTCTGCCGACAACAGCAGGCCCCACGTTGCAAAATTGATCCAGAAATACTTGGAAGGAGTGAAATGGGAAATCTTGCCCCACCCGCCATATTCGCCAGATATTGCTCTTTCAGATTTCCATTTGTTTCGGTCAATGCAATTGGCCCTTTCCGGAAAGCAATTCCCTTCACATGAAGCGATCCTAAAATGGTTGGATGAATGGATCGAACCAAAAGAACTAGAATTTTTCCTTCATGGGATCCGTCTATTACCCGAGAAATGGGATAAAGTCATCGCTTCCGATAGAAGATACTTTCAATAAAGTCATTTTGTACATTTAGTAATAAATAAACGACATTAAAAAAAGGGGGATAAGAACGTATTCACATACCTAATAAAAAGATTGAGCAGCGATCTAGTAATCGAGTACGTACTCGTGTCACCTCGCAGGGAAAAGAGGAACGAGGAAAAAATTCAATGACGCACAAGTACGCTCGTGAATCCGATTTAAACACGGTACTTCTGTAATTCAAATACAATCACGTAGCGATCAATTTCCATTGTATTCGCAATTGTCAACGGTTCCGCGATCCATTGAACGTTGTCTTTTGTTTTTATTCCGCAGATGTAGAGTATCTATCAGCGATCAACGAACAATCGTTGAAAATGTTTCGATACAATTTTCCCATACGTCGAAATGCCCGTTCGTCTTCACCAACGCCAAAGAACACGATGGAATTGCTAGTAAAAAAAAAGGAACTTCTCCAGATCGAGTCCAGCAGATTATCGTACTTCAACAGCGTATCATCATTATTATTATCGTGAACAGAGAAAAAACGTGAAAAATTGTATGAGCGATTAAAACATGATTCCAACGGATGATTAAACAAATTCGCTTTTCTCGCGCGATCCTACGCGAGCGAAGTGAATCTTATTCACACACATGCACTATAGATTAAGATGAAGAGTCGTTCACAGATTTTCCGCGCCTCGGTCCACCCGGCGTTCACACGCGAGCAGCCTTAAAATAAATTGGAGGTAACCGCGTGAATAATTGGATAATAATTGTCCAGTAATGCTAAACGGCCCGAGGCTTCGCCGTCAGATTTATACACGATCCGTAAAAAATGATCGTTAATTGAATTTCAGTGCGCCCCACAATGTTCCGCAACTCCCAATCGATGACGAAATTCGCATCGTTGAAAGGCAACGAAATTTGGTTGTTTTTCATCGCTCAAATTTTCCTCGGCGCACTTTGAGCTACGAAACCAGAGCGAAAAATAGAAAATAAACCTTTGCGAAGAAAGATTCAGGATAATGATAGACAAAGATTTTTTAAAAGAGTACAAAATGAATTTTAGTTGCATTCCAACGACGCGAGCCAATGGGGATCACTTTCGACACTTCGTTGGCCCTTTCCCGTCGATTGCCATTGGCGATCGATGAGACGCCAAACATCATCCGCGAGCCACACAACAGACCGGCAACGGAGACTCGATCGAACAATTGGGATGGGTCGAGAAAAACATCGTCTTACTCCTTCCAACAATATTGTCGAGCACAAAAAAATGCATGCCAAATTTATAGCCTCTGACTCGAGTCCAATCGGTGGAGATTGATATTTTTCTGCTCCCTCGTGATTTGAACGGGAAATTTCCTCTCAACGTTGAAGCTCCAATAACTCAACAGTCGATTAATATTTGTTCGGGTTTGTTTGGGTCCTCGAAACTTTTCCGAAGCTGCGAAGTTCACCATTGACAATTTCCAACCGACCTCGATAAATATTGATCGTCGAGTTATTCAAGTTCGAGCGTGCCGTGCAGATCAAACTGAGGAGAAAGAATCCAAACCCAATTAAACTTGCATGAGAAAGCTGAAAATTCGATTTTTTCTGAAATACTCACAAGAAACATCGCTGAAGTGTCCGCCTTTGATTTTCTCGAAATTCATATTTGTCATAAAGCACTAAAAAGTATTAGACGCGTATTTTTTTATCACCGGAAAACGATTTTAAGGGGAGGTACCTGAGTAAACGGCGAGAAAAACAGGTAAACTTTGGAAATTTTTATCTCAAAAACTAACGTTTCGATTGGATCCGGGTTTTTTTGTTGGAAAATATGTACATTGAGGTATGTTTAGGAATTTTAAAAAATAAATTCGTTGACTGAAAGCGATTCAAACACGATTATTTCGAAACATAGTTTTCAAAGTCGGTGCCAGATGTATCTCGAAAACGGCTTGTCCGATTTTGTCCAAATTTGGATACCATATTCTTCGATAGTTTTTCTCATCTGCCACGTAGGGGTTTTTCATTTGGTTGAACCATTGCTTTCTTGTGCAATGTGTATGCAATCCAAAATCGTCGGAAATTGCGAACGAAAAACGAATGTTAAATTAAAACGGTCGCAATTCCGTCAAAAATGAAAATTTCAAAAAAATCCTACGTGGCGAACGAGAAGAACTATCGAAGAATATTGTATCCAAATTTGGACAAAATCGGACAAGTCGTTTTCGAGATACAACTGGCACCGACTTTGAAAACTATGTTTCGAGATAATCGCGTTTGCATCGCTTTCAGTCAACGAATTTATTTTTAAAAATTCCTAAACATACCTCAATGTACATATTTTTCAATAAAAAAACCCGGATCCAATCGAAACTTTAGTTTTTGAGATAAAAATTCCCGTCGTTTACCTGTTTTTCTCGCCGTTTACTCGGGTACCTCCCCTTAAGGGGGAAAATCACCCAAAGAAAGGTGTGTCCTTTCCCCCTTAATGTAGTTTTTGTTCAATACTTCTATAGTGGAATTTTTCATTGCGTTACGTTAGGAGAATTTTGGTTACTGTTTAATTCAGATCGATGGACCGCTTGTGGGTGAAAATGCTTCGCAACATGCTTTTGAGGGGTGGTTTCTCCCTTAAACCCATTTTTCCGCCGATAAAAAGATACGTGTCTAATAGTTTTCAATGCTTTATCACATATGAGGCATTCCACGTCACTTCAGCCAGTAAAAAGAAAATCCACAAACAATTGTGAAAAATCGAGTTACTTTATTGAAAAATATTCACCGAGTGTCGACATTTTTTAAACATTTCTGACATTTTTTCTCGTTGATTACCATTTTCAAACATTTTTCCATTCAAATAGCTGTATCTTTGGCAGGATTTCGACGTATTTACATTCGTAAAAAACGAAAATGTGCGTCTTTTTTTAGCCTTCCAGAAAAAAAATTAATTTAGATTTTATTGAGCAAGTCGAACGCCCGTTTCAGGGCAAAATATGCAAAAATATTTTTTTTCTCAAGGAGACACGTTATTTTTTTTTTAATTTCCCCGAATTGTGAATACGAAGAACGGATTTTCGGTATTCTTATATTATGGGATTCCTAAACACCGTGAAGTAACAGTTATTTTAATTATTTTTATTTTTTTATTAATATTCGAATGAAGAGTGTCTAGCACTCCAAGGCTCCAATACATATGACATATATGTCATAGTATTTCAAAAACCTGGTAAACATACAGCGAGTGCTCCACACTCTTCAATCGAATATTAATAAAAAAAATATTAAAAATCCCATATATAGAAAATACCAAAAATCTGTTTTTCGAATACACAATTCGGAGAAATTCTTAAAAATAAAATTACGAGTGTCTTTCCTTGAGAAAAAAAATATTTTTGCATATTTTGCCCTGAAACGGACGTTCGACTTGCTCAATAAAATCTAAATTAATTTTTTTCTGGAAGGCTAGAAAAAGACGCACATTTTCGTTTTTTACGAATGTAAATACGTCAAATCCTGCCAAAGATACAGCCATTTGAATAGAAAAATATTAAAAAATGGTAATCAACGAAAAAAAACGTCAGAAATTTTTAAAAAATGTCGACGCTCGGTGTCTACTTTTCAATAAAGTAACTCGATTTTTCAAAATTATTTGCGGATTTTTTTTTACTGGCTGAAGTGTCGTGGAATGCGTCATATATGAGTTTCACCAAAATCGAAGACGGACACTCAAGTGAAGTTCCTTGTTAGAATCATTGTTTCGAAGGGCTTGAAAATGTTCGTACCAACGGACGCGATTGAACGACGTTGTTCGTTATCTAGCCGTGGCTCTTCATGTGTATTCTGAGAGTGGCCCGATTGATGAAGGCTTTCGGGCAGACGGGGCACCTGAGGGCCCGTGACAAATGTTGAGCGAGATGAGCGTTGAGGACCACCTCGTTCTTGAAGAGTCTCTTGCATATGTTGCACTTGTGCTCGCGCTCGACGAGTTCCAAGTGCTCGCGGGTGTGCGCCTCGGCGGCCTCGACCGTCGCGAAGTCGCGACAACAAACGCGGCACGTGAACGTCACCGTGCCGTAATTGCTCGCTGTCCTGGCCTCGGTCCGTCTCGTCGTCGTCGTCGTCGTCGTTGTCGTTGTCAGCGTCGTTGTCGTCGTCGATGTTTTTTCTTTGCCATCGCAACTCGTCATTTTCTCGCTCGCTTCGATGAATTGTTTCATGTGAGCCGATCTGCCGCCGAAATTGTCGCGACACTGCTGGCTCGTGGGCTTCAAAATGGGGCTCTGAACGGTCGTGTGCATAACTCGCTTGTGCAACCTGACGTTGCGCTTGGTGTCGAATTTCTGCGGGCAAAGATGACACTTGTGGGGCAAATTTGGATCGTCGCTAACGTGAAGCTTCTCGTGCCTCTCGCAGAGCACTTTCGTGGAACAATAAGCGTCGCAGATCTGACATACGAAGCGATGATGCTTCTTCTTGTGGAGATAGAGCGACTGAGCCGATTGAAAGGTCTCGTTGCATATGAGACAGACCGTCTCTCTCTTTTCTTGCTCCTTGCTCGAAACCACGAGACTGCTCGGAGAACACGCCTCCTCCCTCCTCGCTACCATCGACCGCGAGATCAACGCTTTCTTCGACTTCGGACAAGGCTTCGGCCTGACCTTCTCTATGCGAATCGTCAGCTTGTAAACTCGACCGTCCGAACCAACGGACGTCTTCGCGCACAAAGAACGCTCCAGGCTGCCGTTTGGCTGGTCGCGAGCAGATACCGCCCCCATCTTCGACGCGTTGCAATCCGCCTGCGAAACATAGTGGTTATCTTACCCTGGGATTTTCTACTGCGTAGACCATACGGTATACGTGACGTTCAAGTTTGCAGCAAAAATGTTTTTCCTATTGCCCGAATTTCCCATGGCAGATTCAAACTACGAAAATCGCGCAAACACTTCTTTGGGATTCTTATTTAGCGATCTACAAGAAATCTGCAGAACATAATTTCGGATAATGACAATCAGAAATTGAAAAGAATTTTCGTTGGATTCCAACGATGCAAACTTCAACCGCATCTTTATACAGGGTGGTCGTAGTATGGTACGCATTGAATCAGAAGTCACTTTTTCACGTTTTCCACACGGGTTTTACAATTGTTCCAGGGGAATTGGCGTCAAATAAAATACATTTTTCTTTTTTAGTCATATATGTGAAAATGTATCATATTAAAATCATTTCATAAAGTTCCCTTACTGTATAGTTTTAAAAAGACTTTTCTAGATAAAACAAATAGCCAAGAGTATTTTTTTTGCGAAAATGCAAAAGCGGAAGATTTTTATGTCGAAAAATGTGGGACTTTTGGCAAACTGAAATTTCAGCATATAGTGGGACATGATCCGACCTATCGATAGTTGCAGGACTGTCCAATCTTAACAGGACACCCTGTACATATCTTTAAGGGCATGTACAAGGTCAACATAATCTCACGAATGTTTCAACCCAATTTTCTCATAGATGGTTAGTTCTTCTTAGGAAAAATAAAGCATTAGGCTCTGAAAAATTCCCTGACGCAGAGCTTGATGATTTCCTTTTGCCCTAAATATTATCCATCTCCGAGAAATCTCTGTTCGAAAATTTCAGCTATCTCTCTCGCACTCATATGTCATGTGGCAGATCTTCTACTTCGCCTTAATGGAGATTGTGTATTTATTTGATGTTCTATCGTATATTATCGCTTCAGGAAAAAATCGCCTTTCGATTATCCAAACCATCTTCATTCCCAATTGATTCGCATAATCGAGGTTCTACTGTATCTTACAATTTTTTAGAACTTTAGGATATTTTTAAACCAAAAATGGGTTTTGAAGATGAGACGTTTCTTTCCTCACATGAATATGAAGATGTTTTCATAAAGGTGGTTTCCAAATAACGTTTCCCCATACAACTTTACATTTACTTTATATATATCCACAATAAGAATGTAAATAAGATTTGTCGAAGATACATGGCGTTGAAGTTTGCATCGATAGAATGCAGCGAAAATTCTTTATGCTTGTTTTCACGTTTATCCTTATCTGTGGATAAGGACCCCAAAAAAGTATGCCAGTGACTTTGATAGCCTGAATCTGTTATTCAGGCTATCAAAGGCTTCAATGAATGTGCTCAATTAAAATCAAATTGATCGTCGTTGCGCCGCAACCCTGTGAACTTCAATATCGTCCGAATGTAATAGACGGACAGAGAAATATTCTTACATTAACCATTCCGCAAGACGTAGGAGACTCGGCTCCGGATTCCCTTCAACAATTGACTGCCACGGTCATGCCGTTCTGAAATTTGAAATTGTGGGAATGAACATCGACACGGGAAGCGTTAATTCAAATACGTGAAGCTTAACGGGAGAGACATGAATTTGATTGTTAGAGGAATAATGAAAAGAGAAAACTTAATGCGTACGTATTTGAGCTGACTCGAAAGTTATTGGGCGGAAAAAAGACATTGATTATTAAACATATCGATGAACGTAATTACCTTTGGTTCGTCTCGTTTGCTTCAAGTGTCGTGGACAATTGGCTCTTCCCGGTCGCACGCGCGATACTTTTTTTAGATCAACATTGATATCGCGGTTAACCTAATAATCCTGGGCACTCTCGGCTCTGCGGTTTTCTACTTTTCTACAGCGCGAGCGCTGGCGTCGTGCACCAACGATTACAACACTGGGCGAGTTAAGAAACCGAACAACTCTTTCGGTAATGCAGAAGTCTACCTTAAGGCGAGGTGATTTTTGTGGGAATACTCCGCTAAAGAAATAAGCTCAAATTCAACCCAAAGTTTCATGTTACCTTCAGTCGGTAATTCGATTCGTGAGCTTGAATTGTGCACAATGCATTTTCAATTGCATTGCTCGGAAAAAGTAGCGACCCTACCATGGAGACTAGAGTAAAGGAGCCCGAACGCAATGCTGGCGAAATGGTTGTGAAAGTGATGAATGATCCGCGGATTGTACCCGCCTGGCGGCGCTACCACTGCTGGCTCCGTCCGCGCGGTGATTTCGAATCGCAATTTCGTATATTTCTTCGATCCGCAATTTGTCGTATATTTCTTTCTTATTAGCGCGGTTTATAATACTTAAGAGTAATATTGATATGCTTTTGTTTAAATTATGAAATGATAATATATCAGTAATTTTTTACTTGGAGGTGATCTATACTGTAATTGTTTTATTTGTATACGGTGACACGTACGATTAAAGAGCCATAATGTGAATATTGCATACTGGATTTTCAAGAAAAATATTTTTTTCGTCGCTACAAAAAGAAATAATAAAATGTATAATTTACATCAAGCCTCAAATCAACCAACAAAACCGAATCTAAACCCCAGGCGGGGCAACAACTTAAATATTAGAAAACTACCTATTCTGGTGACGGAAGGGACATGCGGGGTAAGCGCAATATTTACCCATGGCGAAGTGAAATCAAAAAATAAATCCAATTGAATGTTATAGGTAATACATTATAACGAAATGGGAGCGAGGGGGATTTATATTAAAGGATTTGCATATTTAACCTAAAAAACGTTTTTTTTTAATCCAAGCACCATGCATTACATTTTTGCTGTATCAAAGGAATCTCTAACAGCATTAAAATTGATGGCAATTATAATTAAATTCGGCGAAGATAGCATGCAATAAAAGAAATACAAACGATTTGGCAAAATGAATCAACATGTAGTTGCACATGCCGATGTCAATATTTGTCAATATTTTCGCCAATTCGCGAATTAATTGCATAAACATAATATTAAGGTTCAGTTCTTACCTTTATTGGATCGTCTTTTTCTGTTTTGATTTTATAAATACTTTTAATACCGAAATATCACTCAACGATGCGTGACAGCGTAAACTGTATGTAACTGACATACATATAATACTCACATATATAGTAACTGACAGTAATACGTCACTGTATGTATGTCACAAACACTGCTAAGCCGGTCCTCACGCACCTATCCTATTCGGTACCAGGCGCTGGTATCGCTTGCGGATATTTTTCGAACTACAAGATCTTTCATCACTTTCGCGATCCACTTTTCGACGATTCCGCCATATGCGTTCGGGCTCCTTTACTCTAGTCTCCATGGACCCTACTATGTAAATGCAAAATGGCCCGCCGACCGTGTGGAACAAATACAAAATAGCGCGCCAACAGTACGGAACTAGTATTGAATAGCACGCTAACCGCATGAAATTCGCGATTCCCAAGTCTTGGCGCCTCTCGCGGCTTAGGGCAGAAGTGTAGGAAACTTTATCAAAATAGTATAGTAAACTTTAATAGTATAGTATTTTAGTAAATAGTATAGTATTTTAGTAAATAGTATAGTATTTTAGTAAATAGTATACTATAATAGTATAGTATTTTAATAGTTCAGTAAACTAGTATAGTAAACTTTATCAAAATACATTGATAACTATGGACAAAATTTAAAAAACGAAAAATTACTCGAGATTCTGCTGTGCTCCATAAGCCAACTAAAGATAACGTCTTTTAAAAATAGTGGTTGTTGACTCTGAAAATGATTCTCTCCAGGCCATCAAGGCACGTTTGTAGTCAATCCACAAGATTTTTTCTTTCCAAGTTTGTATCATTATACATCATAAATCGAGCAATATTAAAAGTTACTTCTGTTATATACAACGTACAAAGATAATTTCAGACGTCCCTTGTAAAAAGTATACTGTGAAAAATATAATCACTCGAAACCTGTGAGTGACTTACATAACCTTAAAAATCTAAATCCAGAGCTGACAGACCTAAAGCAAGAGCGGAAAATGAATTATTCACTGCAGTAGCATCTTTACAATCTACTATGGAGGTAAAATCCAATAGCCAACTCGCAGGAAATCAAGAACGAACTAATTGTTTATCTTTGAGGTGATACTTTGACCGGCCATATTGAAATATCGCTGCGCCACCTCTAAAACGTGAAAATCGCGGATGGATGTAAAATGGCGTCGGCTTTTTGGCGGAAGACACGTGCTCCCTCTCTGCAAGCGCACAGCGCACGATCTATTTCCGAAAGAGTCACCCGAATGTTTAATCTATAAACACGGACTCCTTAGATACGACTCGGTCTCTCGCGTCAACGTACAAATTTACGTCTCTTTTACGATTCCTGACAAGCTACTCGCGCCATCTGTCATTCGTCCTCTCGTACAAACAACCAGTGCTTCATTTTCTTTCCAAACACAATGATTCGAAAAAATTCCTCGTCAATGATAAACAATACAAAGGCCTCATCATCAATTTCATCACTTCCGGTGGCAATTTAACCGTGACGCGAATTACTCAAAAATAGTGCTCAACTTTCATTGCGGATTTGGTCGATCGAAAAAGTGAAAAGAATAAAAAAAACGAAAAAGAAAATACATGAGCATGTATGCGAAACGTCCGGAAGTCGAGGAAAAATATGGGACGCGGTCGACGCGAATTCACTGACTGAATCGCTCGAGGTACTGTCGCTTCGAAAGTGAACTATTTGACTCTCGTCGATCTTGTCAAGATTCGTGACCAATCGTGGAGTCGAATTTTGCGAATTCGGAAACGTTCCGTGTCGTTGCTGCGGACGGTCCGAGATTCGAAATGAATTTCACGCAAAAGGCACTCGCGGATGTTTACGCGCGCAACAAAACGAGCAATCGTGCGCAAACGAGCATGACGACCGACAAATATCCGGAACTCAGCGTAAAAACGTTTTTCGAGTTTATGAGAACAGCCTATCAGGTAAATCTGACTAACAAGGCATAACGGCCACAGATGCCCGCGATCGTTAAACACGTAAAATCCAATGAATGATCGCGCGACGACTTGTGGTCTTCTTTGGACAGCCATATTGCCGATTGGGAATGAAACTAACTGGAAACGGCGCTCGCGTCGCGCGATATCGATGTAGCTTCGGTATAAGACCAAATATAAAAGAAATGACAATGAAAAAATGCAAAAAGTGTTAATACATTGTAGCGTACTATGTAAGATGCATTATTTATACTTTTATCGTCATTTCAGCGCGATTGATCCGTTTTTAAAAAGTAGCGTTTCTTCTTTTTTTAAATCGTTTTTCTTAAATAGCGTTCGTGTGCGCTGGTTTTGGGTTGCGCTCTAACGATCAAGTACAAGATAACGAATATTTCTGGACACATTTCTCAGAGATAAATTATATTTAGGGCAAAAGAAAATGTTCAAGCTTCACCTGCGCAAATTCCAGAGCCTGACGATTTGCATTTTCTAAAAAACTTGACCATCCATGAGAAAGCTCTGTCGGAAAATTTGTGAGGTTATGTGAATTCTGGCTCTTCATTAATGATAAAACCGTCTCCTTAAGGGGTTAGGCTACTGTGACGACCCGAAAATCAGGATTACGTACACGAAAATTAATTCTAAAGAAATGAGATGATTTAAAATCGTTCGGACGTTTATTTGTATTTACACTACCAAAGTTGTGTACAAAATTTCATTAAAAATATTATTAATTAAAGAAGTTTCAAACAATCTCGTGTACTCGATTTTGGGCACCCGGTTGATCTGAAACAAACAAACCACGTTTTTCTTAAAATACATAATATTGACTAAGACTTGACCGAGCTTTTCTTGTTATCGTATTTCAACATAAAAAAAAGATTGATTTTTTCGATTTTTCGAGGAAATTGACATCATTGTTGTTAATAAATAATGACAATAAATGTTACGAAGAAAAAACCCCGGTCAAGAGTAAACTATTTTTTATCTCTGGTCTCTTGTGGTGGAAAAGTTTAAAAAAAATCCTTACGACTCAGTATAGTCTAGATATGTATTAAAATCTAGACTATCTAGATATATTTTAAAATCTAGAAATCTAAAAATTAGACATATATTTTTTTAAATTAACCTTGGATTGCTAACGCTCCAACCTCCTTAAAGTTTTACTAGCAGTTCTATCATTGTAATCATACGTTTACCTTTAATCAGCGATTTCTGCACCATATGTTGGACCTTCCTCTTCAATTTGAGTTGCCTCAAGCAACTATCGATTTTTTCAAACTTTCGCAGGAGGCTAACCCCTCAAGCGGAGGGCCGTATTTTAATAGGATTTTTAAACATCAACATTTAATTTTCTTCTTAATTTAACTCCTTCAAATTACCATATATGTGAATAACAATTACAATTATCTACCGTACATTAGAACATTTTCGCGATATTCAGTCGTACACGTCATTAATCTTTTGCTACCATAAGTTGGCGCTGGTGACGTCACACAATGTTTTAGCATAGGAACTTTGTTTCTCTCCCCACTGTTCAAAAATTATTTTGCAACAACTTTAAACAGCCGCACTATCCTGTAATTTTATCAGGTCAACGACAGTTTCGAGGAGCTCGCGAGCGTGTTATCGGCGAACAGCGAGTTCGACTGGACCGAGCTGGCGAAAACCGACCTCAATTTGCAGCCGATAGATGGCTCCGACAAAGCCGACGGCGCCACGATCGCGATCGATCGACGGGAGAAGGCTTCCGATACCGCGTCGCTGAGCGAAGAAAAAATGCTTTGTCTAAAAAGAACGAACTCTAGTGTCGAAAGCAATTCCGACAAAGATGCCGGCAATGTCTCGTCGCGGCAAATTCAGAATTCTACATCGCCGAAAAGTCCGAAAAACTTCGCTGGTGTAAATCTTCCGAGCGAAACTCCGCCAAATGACGTGGATGAGACCCAAAAGAATGGCACGATCGCGACGAATTCGTGCAAATCGCAGGAAGCTCAATCGCCCTTGCAAAAATCCAATAAAATCGTCAACTCCGAAATCGCGAACGACATCAAGGAGCATCCGTTGGCTAAATGCATGAAGAAGAATTTGAGCGATATACTTCACGAGGGATTGTTGGACTCGGTCTTACCTTACATGATTCCGAAGCCCGCTCTTTCTCAGCCGATCATTAAGAAGCCCGTGACGTCTGCCGAGCCGAAAAAAAGTGCTTCTTTGGGCTCGCATGTCGAGGCCAAAGGAACAGTCGCGACCGCCTCCGCGAATCGTGACAAGGACAAGAGTAAACAGCAGAGAAAATCGGTTGAGTGAGTTTGTCAAGTTTATCAATAGCAAGGTCTGCCATACTTATTTTTCTACAAGATAGTCACCGAAAAAATTACCAATCCTAGTTCCCTAGCCAATAGCGTGACGAAAAAGCTCTATCAACTAAAATTCCAAATGAATAGCGAAGTTGAAAACGTTTGCGGTTATTGCTGAGTCAAGATTATAATATGTGTAATATTATAATTCTTGTAAAATAATATAATAGTTATATTATATTATTTTACAAGTATTTTTTTTATATATAACTTTACAAGAACTTAACAGTTCTTGTAAAGTTAATGGTTTATAAGAACTATTATTAACTATTTAATTAGCTCTTAATAACTTAATAGTTATATTATTTTACACGAATTTTTATATATAACGATTTTAACTATTACATAGTTATTATATGATATTATAATTATTATACAATTATAATTATATACTAATATAATGACTACTCGTGTTCCCGAATAATACCATCATTACGGCAATATCAATATGTTTCATTATTATAATTATTATTATAATTGCTATTCGCATTCTTTTTCGCTATTACTATAATTATTAAGACCATGTATCACGCGCTGCGAGATTTCCACGCGGTTACGATGGTATTGCAGAATTCTTAGTTTTTCGCTGCAAGCCGCCACAAACTATCGCCAGATGTCGCAGCAACCGTCTGCTACTCTCACTACGCAAAGAGCAGAGGCCCAATAGACGATGGTTGCTGCAAGTCCGTGTGGGATACGTATATATGTATGCACGTTCACTATGCGGGATCGCCGCCTGTCGGAAAACTATTGCACTGGATTTTCAGGATTGGTACAATTTTGTTAGATTTATGTGAAAAAAAACTCGAAACCCCAATTTGTCCGTTATTATTCCATAAAATCGGTTGAAACAACGCTGAAAATGTGTTTTTTTACTGTCCAGAGTTTACTGGCAATGAAATGTGTATGTATTCGGTGCATCTCTTCCTGCAACAATATCGCATGTACACAATGAATTTCATCATAATTGATTGTATCATTTGGTCGAAATTAGGGTTGAAAATTTCGAAGCGTGTGATACATGGCCTTAAGGGCATGTGCAAGATCTCACAGATGATTAAGTTCGTTATGAAAATGAAAGCATCAAGCCCTGTAGAATTCACTGACACAGAGCCTGACGATTATATTATGCCCGAAAGATTATTCATCTTTAAGAAACCTCGGTTCAAAAATTTCAACTATATCTTCGCACTCATATGTCACGTACTAGATCTTCTACTTCGCCTTAAGGTATTTCTCTCGCGGCGGGCCGTAGTTTGTGGGGGCATAAGCAGGGCCCTTCTGAATCATCGGTGAATTACAGTGCGCTTAATAAAAAATAAATTGCAATAAATTATTATATCCAACGATAAACCAGAATAAAAAATTTTGCGCAAATTTAGTAGATTTTGACATTTTTGTATTTTTTCTGAAAAGTCACGGCCACGAAAGTTCTTCCGCTAATCACATTTTTCGAGGTTTTATCATTAATATTGTCGTTACAGAAACTGGAGAATTTTTCACATGCGTAGAGCAATTTATATCAGACATCTGCAGTTATTTAGAGTATAAATTATTGAAAAGAAATGTAGTCAGCGTGTCATATCCATAAAGTGCCATATAAATTAGACGATTTTTAGTCGTAATATTTTGTTAAAAGTTCGGTAACTTGGCTTGAAGTTTTACCAGTATACTGAGATGTATTTTTACTTCAATGTAGACGAAACTCAGTTAACCCTTTCTTGACACACTTATGTTTGGCCACGAGTTTGACACACTGGGTCAAATTGACCCAGATAGTATTTTATCCACCTTCCATTAACAACCCTGCGGTCGGTTTTTATTGAAAAAAAATCCGCGATACACTTTGAACATTTCTTAATACGTTTGCATGATTGTAGTTTAGAAAGTATAAAATTAAGTTGTAAAAATAATTCAATACTTTCAATTTTGGGAAAGTGAACATGTTATTTCAAATTCGTCCGGGTCAAAATGATCCAGGGTGTCAAGGAAGGGTTAATTGTTGAATATTCGGATTCGTGAGAGGAATACCTTAAAATCGTCATTGCTATCACTGCTATTATTTATGATCATCGTCGTTATTATTATTACTGGTCTGAATCATATAAAATCTAAGCAAGATTTCTCATACCTCCAATGAAAAATTCAAAACGAACTATGATGATCATTGCTTTCAGTATGCAATGCAACGCAAATTTATTATTATGATCGTGATTATTGTTTCCTACTGTTAGGGGGCGTCCATTAATTACGTGAGGCGTTTAGGGGGGGTCGAGCGAAATCTCACCCAATCTCACGTGGGGGAGAGGGGGGCTTCGGCAAATCTCACGTAATTTTAGTAATTTTAGTAATTTTAGTAATCACATAATTTTTAACACGTAGGGAGAGTCTCCCTACTACTTTACATGGTGGAGTAAATGGTACTACAACCGCAGTTACTTCTACTACAATTTATTTTCCGTGAACGTATGCATTTTGAAAAATCTCACGTGAGATTAGGGGAGGGGGGAGGGGGTCGAGCAAAATCTCACGACATCTCACCAGGGGGAGAGGGGGGTCGAAAAATCGCCAAAATCACCTCACGTAATTAATGGATGCCCCCTTATTAGTATTGGTATTAGGTTTTTTTTTAGGAGTTTGTGAATGCTTTGACGCACTACCGATGGGCCACCGTGATGGTGTTCCGCCGAGTGTGTGACTGGGTGACTAGTCAACCGTGCCACCCACTAAACACATATCTCCCTGTACGCCCGACACCAGCCCGGAACTGTTATTCACATTACTTCAGACTAGGCGGCTGTCCTTGCGTGCTCTACACGCCACGGCCCTTCCCTTAAAATCCGTTTGTGACTCGTGCCTGAGATCTTTTCTGATATCGCCTTCGTTTAGTCTTCCAAGCATCCAACCATTATTTTTATTAGTATTGGTATTACGGTGATGATTATCGTTGCTATTGAATCCGTACTTCTGTCGTCTCAATTAGGAGCGAAGTGGAAATTCATGTTTGCGACGAGGCGAAAAATCTCAAGAAAGACTTTCGGTGTCCTCAAAAGTTGCTCGTATCGAAGATGCGTTATTTCGCGGACGTAACGGCCGGCCAGAAGCTCGACGAGATGGACATATCGGTGCACTGCGACATTGTTATATTCGATTGGTTAATGAGATGGGTGAAGAGGGACATAATCAAGAGGTCGGAGTGGCCGACTTTGGAGGCCAGCAACGTGATACCGATAATGGTATCGGCTTCGTTTCTCCAGATGGAACCGTTGCTGGAGCAATGCCTGACCTTTTGTCACGAGAACATGTCCGAGGTGCTGAAGACGTCGACCATTCTCACCTGTCTCAATGACAATCTCTTCACCCGGTTCGTAGCTCCTGTTTGTACCTGGAGGAAGAGAAAAACAACGATAAGGGGGGAGATACCTTTGGGGGAGGAAAACATTGCCGATTTTCATGGCTTCTTTTTAATTAGATATTTCTCCACCATTTTTGAGACTTAGCGTATGTTGGAATACTACTTTTGGCTGTTGCATGGTATTTTTTATTTTTCATTAATCTTTTTAAATAGCGGAGGTATGGCACGGTCTTCTAAATGGGTCGCGGCTGATGAGACGCGTGACACCTGGCGTCGGCGGGATTAATCTGAAAAAAAATCAACGAAAATTTTTCTTTCAACACTCGTACGCAAAATATTAGGGATGTAACGATACTTGTTTAAGGGGTTGGGCCACAGTAACGGGTATAAAATCGTGTGCGAATTTAACAATTGCTTTTCGTATAAAAAAGTGATTCACTCATAACATTAATTACACATCTATTTAGTATGAATATCAAGCTGTTAGAAAAAATATTTTCTTTTGTTATATTTTTTTCAGGCATCGGCGATACCGGTACCGATACCGATATTTTTGAACGCATCGGCGATACCGATACCGATACCGATACAATTTACGAGAAAACTTGATAATAAAAATTGTTCTTTTTGTACACTAACCAATGACCTAAAAATTAACAAAGTACTTAAGTGAGAAGATGAAAAGGTGAAAAATTATTGACCTACCTTCCAAGAGCGAAAGGAGTGTCAAAATCAAACAGAAATATAATTATACTCTTTTATTTATTATTAAAAAGTGAGAAATGTTAAAAAACGATAGAATGGTACGCTTCGAAATAAAAAGATTGAATTTTCCAAAAAATATGGCTACAATTTGCAACGAAAGAATACTTTTTTCATTTTCAAAAACTCTTAGGGTCATATTTTGAACAATACGGTTAGAAAGATATATGTCAATTTTCATCAGAACACCGAAACTATACGAAAAAAAGTGTCAAAATGTTAGAGACATAAAAAGTCGGGAAAGCATCGGCATTGCTTCTTTTGGGAATTGACTTTTGCGTCAATGGAGTTAAACGTTGGATAGTTTTTCAAAAAGTTTAAAAATGATAACGAAGCGAGCAAAGAGATTTCAGAGACACCACAACTCAGTAACAAAAATGAAGAAACATCGCGAGATGAGCAAAATGAAGTTGAATATCGTTGGATAAAAACAATCATGCGGATTTTCAGACTGGCGGATTTGTTCACGAACGCGGAGGTCGAGACGCTCAAGGACAAAAAGGACAAAATACAGAGTCGATTGTTTTGCAAGCTCCTGATGTCCCTCGTGGAGTTGACGCCGAACAACGCGAGAGGACACTACAGCTCCCTCGCGACGCTCTTCAAGTGCGGGAAATGCGGCAAAATCGTTATTCGCTCGGTGTCCGACGCGGTCCCGTGTATACCGAGCGCGATGAGGGTCGACGCGAGAGGCGATCTTCACAGCAGGCATACGAGGTGTGGCGCGACTTGAAGCAAATTTATTTCTCAAGTCTACTCTCGAACTGAAAGAAAAACACTTTTCACAATATTTTTTGTTATCGGAGCGCAAATATTGTTTGAAATGGTAGAATAGCAAAAAAAATGGAAGCCCCCTAATAGACACGGCTTCGTTATTATCATTGAGAAGATTGAAACTTGGGAGTGGTGTTGAAATGCGAGACGACCCAAACTATCAAGGAAATATTCTTCGTTTTTTTTCTGATTTTTATGGAAAAATGATAACCCAGCAATTTGAACCTTTGACATACAGGATGTTCTGTTATAAATGGATAATCCTGCAACTGTCGATAGTTCAGATCATGTTCTACTCTCGGTCTTATATACAGGTCTTGAAACGAAAGCAAACTTCAGTGGTGAGGATTAGTACCCTTGTTAAGCAAGTTTTTCGTTCGCCTCAAGGCATCTGCACGTCGCTGCTGTAGATCGGTACGGTGAGGCCCAGTGCGTCACATAACCTCAGTACTACAGCGACAAAATATTTACATGTTTGCTCGTAGTTTTCTCCTACACTTTTGATAATAAGTATTTTTTCATGCATTTCAGGGCAGTAATTATTCTGCAATTCTTTCCAAAAATTATTTTGAAGATTCGTTTTGTCAATCGCATTGGAAATCGAGTTTTCAAAAATTTCGATTACCTCCATTCCGCTCAAAGTTATTTGCGTATATAGGAAATAATTCCGAAAAAACGCCGACTAGGGAACTGAACCCAAAATACTATGAGTGTAAGCGCGGAACGAATCCACTCGGCCAAATCACCTTTGTGATTTGCCAAATCACCAAAATGATTTGCAAAATTTTGCAAGTGTTCAGTTTACATTTTAGCATAAATCTGATAAAGCGTTAATTAGTTAGTTATCTTTGAACGTGGTGAACATGTACTTGTACTTTCTTCGTAATTTAAATCTTGTTTATGAAACACGGAATAAATACGAGTAATGGGGTTCAGGTTTACAGCGCATGCGTTACATGTGGTAGAAAAAGAGACAGAATGCTACTGGTCGTGTTCGTTGGGTCTCATCATTTTGATACAAACAGGTGCGCATCATTATGCGCATGCGCACTTGTTCGTATCAAAATGATGAGACCCAACGAACACGACCACTGTCTTATGCTCTGTCTTCGTCTCACAGCGTACCGATCTATCGTCACGCACCTGGCGATCGTAGATCGAAACGAAAAAATCACGTTAAGGCCTTAGGCCACTCCAGAGGCCGAAAAAATAGGCTTTTTGGGGATTTTTTTTTTTCAGAAAAACTACAAAATAAATCGAGATAACAAAGAAGGGTGTTTATCATACATATCAGTGACTGTATGCAATAATTTTTTTGAAGCGATTAATCTCAAAATGGCGGCTGTGCAGCGTTTATCTCAAAACTGCATTTTTTAAGTTGGCCGGAAATATAACTCAGACAATTTTCAATCGATTCACTTACAATTTCACTATTTACTTTTCACCGTTTTTGGCAAAAGAAAAAACGTAAATATAATTTTTTTTTTAAATCCTTGATATGCGCTATAGCTATAGTTGTGAAGAATATGTGGTTAAAATTTTGAAAATGGTTTGTTTCTAGAAAAACGCGTTCAAAGTTTGTTTGAGTTACATAAATACATTACATTTAAAAAAAAATGTATTTCGAAAGTGTATTTATTAAGTGTAACGACTTTTATATCAATATCTGTAATATAAACTTACCAAAAAAAATCATAAAAATAGCCTTTTTAGGGTCTAAAGTGAAGACTCCTTAAGGGGCTATACCAGTGTGAACGCTGAAAATTTGGGTGATTTTCGGGAATTTTTTGGAAGAAAAGTACTCAATTGTATATTTCGGAAAATTAATAATATATTTGGCTATATTTGACCTATATTACATATTGTTTTCATAGAAACATATTGAGATCCAAGCGACTTGTGCGCTGCCTTCGGAGACGCAAAAAAAAAGTTCCTCCACTGCTGACATGATTCCGGCCGATTGAGTAGCTGAAACCGAAATAGGAACACATGTCGTTAAACTGGAAGGTATTTCCTGTACAATGACGTAGGATTTTCGAAAAATATCAAAAACTAACAAAATGGCGTAGTTATAAAAAAAAAGTATGTTTTCTTGCCAATAAAATGGTCGTTTTTTTCAATGCCAAATCGTTAATTTTCATGCAATCAAAAATATCCTACGTCATTGTAGAGTAAATATATTCAAGAGTACTCAGTTCAAATTTCAAGTCAATCGGATAATTGCTCTTTGAGTTACAATGTCAGCAAATTTGAAATATCTCATTTCATATTCTTTAAAGTATAAATCTTGATAGTATAAAAATGTCATCTCATATTCTTGAACGTATAAACTGTCGGAAAAGGCAAAAAATAATCGATTTTTTTTAAGTGTCACACTGGTATAGCCCCTTAAGAAGCTCAACGCGTTATTCGTTCGCAGAGACCTCGCATGGACGCTGAACGATTACGTCGTAACGTTGCGCTCGGAATTGCGCTCGTGGCGCAAAGTTTACTGGCGCCTATGGGGCGATTGTCACTACATGTATTGTCGGGAATGCGAGACGTATTTCCCCGTGAATCAGATGGATTGGTGCTCGTATCACGCGGAAACGCCACAATTCTTCGCGAACGAGCAACAGAGAACGTCGCCCTTTCCCCTCGGACGATATCCCTGTTGCAGTCAGCGAGCCTATCGCTTCGAGACTCTGCCCAACAAGCAAGGTTGCCGATTCAAGGTGACAACTTCAGCCCCGACGTCCACACGAATTTCGCGTACCTTCGCGGCTCCTTAGCAGCGATGAAACATTCACGTTCTTTTTTCTCTCGGTCGCGCATCCAGGAGCACATTCCCGGCACTGGGTCGGGTCACGAGGCTGACATCCTGACGATCTTCGCCACGTACAGGGACGTCATCGCTCTGGATCCTCCGCAATTGTTCTTCCCGGAGAATATAACGAGACTCGTGGCTCGGGATCCCGCGTTGCAGGCCGGTAAATTGGCCTGCAAGGAGGCCATGTGGTGGGATGGCATAGAACTCGTCCCCACCAGGCCGAAACTCGGTCTGCTCGGTAATATCTTGGGAATCTAGAAATTAACGCTTACGTCAGTGTAAAATATTGTTCCTTGTAACACGCGCGTTAAGGGGTTATGCCACTATAGAGGCCGAATAGGCTTTTTGGGGATTTTTTTCAGAAAAACTACAAAATAAATCGAGATTACGAAAAGGGTGTTTTTCATACATATCAGAGACTGTATGCAATCATTTTTTTTAAGCGATTACTTTCAAAATGGCCGCTGTGCAGCGTTTTTGCGATGTCTTCGTTTTTCCAGGGTCCACGACCGGACAAACAGCTCCTGTAATTTTTGAATTATAATGAGCCAATTAATTTTTTTCGATTGTATATATTAACTGCTATAGAAGGACGTAGGATTTTTTCGATATATTGATTTTTGGCCAAATTGCGCACTTTTAAAGTGGAAAGTGAAAAATTTTCCTAAAAAATCGTCAGATAATTGTTAATAACAAATGAACTATGCAGTATAAAAAAAAATCCTACGTACTTCCATAGACAATGTATTTTTCGAGATATATTCAACATTTCAAGTGAATCGGTTGAAAATTGTCTGAGTTATGTTTCCGGCCAACTTAAAAATGCAGTTTTGAGATAAACGCTGCACAGCCGCCATTTTGAAATTAATCGCTTCAAACAAATTATTGTGTACAGTCACTGATATGTATGATAAACATTCTTTTTTGTAATCTCGATTTATTTTGTGGTTTTTCTGTAAAAAAAATCCGCAAAAAGCCTATTTTTCGGCCTCTGAGTGGTCTAAGGCCTTAATTGAGCCTCTTCTCGGATCGCTGCTATACTGTAAGGGCTTAGACTGTGACAACCCGAAAATGAGGGTATTTCGACTTCGACTGTACACTTCCGCCACGAACCTCTGACTGCATATCGGGTCGATCCGACCCCATACATTTTTCCGATTGTTGTATTTCGGTAAAGATGCATTTTTTTTGTAGTCAATGATCCTTATTTTATGGCCCGAAATGTATTTTTTAAGAAAAACAAAAATTAAGTGCCCAATCATTCGTTCAAAGTGAGCGATGCGGCGAAAAATACGTACTTGCACGAAATAGATAATTTTTTTTCCCAATATAAAAAAGTCCTTTGAGGTTTTTTCAAGAGGAAGGTTTGTACATCCGAAAAAAAGTGTCGACCGCCTTTCCAAAAAGTATATTTATTCGGAGGATTAAATTTGAGCATTTTCGGAATAGCGACAAATGGAAAAAATAAACTCCTTCGGCAGATTAATTGTTGAAAACGTATATTTTCCGCGTTTTTTTACTTTAATGATTTATTATTATTCACATTTATCGCAATCGATGCGTAAGTACATTCGGTGCTCGTTGCACATAGACCTCCTGCATAACGGACACTTCCTTTTGGTTTTATGATTTGCATTCTAAATACATAATTTACTATAAGTAGCGCAAAATAAAAAATATCTGTAAGCATTTTCTATCGTAACTCACTTACACGTAGTAATAAAACACCAAATTTCACAAAAAAAAATGTTTTCACTTTCACCGCGCTACTGCATAAGCGGGGTCGACTCGACCCCAACTCCCTTTTCGACAGTTACCCTCAGTACACGGGCAGTATGTAGGATGGAGGCCGAGTGTCGACCTATAGAGTAGGAGTGGGGGAACATTCGAGCACCGCACTGCGACCAATAGATTACCCCGTTTTGTGATACAGTTAGTTAAAAAAAAAGAGGTCAAAACGACCCAGTATGCAGTCAGAGGGTTAAAAAAATAATTCTGAAGGAATAAGTAAGATGGAAAAATCGTATGAACATTTATTTATATGTACATTAACAAAGTTGTGTACCAAATTTCATTTCAAAATATTAATCATTAGAGAAGTTATAAACAATCCCGTGAAGGACCTTCGAACGTGAGGGGCGCAACGGTGTACTTCATTTTGGCCACTCGGTTGATCTGAAGGGAAAAAACACGATTTTTTTTCTTCTTAAAACGGATAATATTGGCTAAGACTTGACCGACCTTTTATTGTCATTCTATTTCAATCATAAAAAAAACTTTTCGACGAAAAGTGACATTATTGTTAGAGCTTGAAAACTAATTGATTGAAATCTAAAACATTGAACTAATGGAAAAAAGGTTTAGAAGAAAAACGACGGTCAAGACTAAACTACTATTATAAGTGTACCAAATTTCAAGCCAATCCGTCCATTTGATGTCGAGAAACCATGTGCACCGCTTTGAAAAACATAGTTTCGAGACGAACGCGTTTAAGAGGGGAGATACTTTTAGGCGAGGAATAAATTTGCTGATTTCTATGTTCTTTTTTCAAAGTAAACATTTCTTCTCTATTTTTTAGACTTAGGGTATGTTTTATTACTATTTTTGGCTGTTACATGGTATTTTATTTATTTATTAATCTTTAAAAATGGGGGCGGTATCACAAGGTCTTCTAAAGTGCATTTTCGAAACTGGCGTGACGTATAGCTAAAAAACCAATCGACCGATTCTGATTAAATTTGGTATAAATGTTCCTAACTATATTGTCTAAAACATGACCCTAAATGGTCTTGAAAATTATGAAGAAAAAAGAACTTTTTTTCACAATCAGTGTTTATAGAATCTTCGTTAGTTTTTTTCCCGTACGTTCGTTGGTTCACGCTGTCTGACAACATACGCCGCAACCCGTTTGGAAACCGTGCCATACTACCGCCATTTTCAAAGATTAATGAAAAAAATACCATGCAACAGCCAAAAGTAGTAATAAAACATACCCAAAGTCCAAAAATGACGAAATCTTCCCTTTAAAAAAAATCATGTTCTACCGTTGTAATCATGTTTTTCACCCTGCAATTCCTGCACCATATCTGGGTGTCTAATTTTGACCAGAACTGAAATTGCATGACATTTAAGGCTTTTTAAGGCAACGAATGGGGATTTTTTCATGACTCTCAGTATAACTTTTTGGCATAGAAGTGCACTTAATGATTCTACAGTGCGACCGATTTTCAAAATTTTCATATTTTTATTTTGCTGTTTCAAAGAGATGTGTGTTGTCTGCCAATAAAAAGTATACGGAACAAACGAAAAGTCACCAAACTGTACAATTCCATATGTGGTAAAAAATGTCAGACAAACATAATTTCAAGATTGCTCTAAAGAAATATATTTTGGGAACATCTAGAAAAATATTATATACATTTAGGAACTTTAAGCAATATCATCTAGTCGCTTTACACGAATAACAAAGAAAAACTAATATGTTGAGATAACGCATCATTTTTTTACTTTCTTCTATATTATTTTCTATCGATTCGATATTCGCGTCTTCATCGACAAGTACCACAAAGTTAGTTCATATTGAATAAAGATTCAACGAAAATTTATTAGGGTACAATAATTCAAGTAGACTGGTAATTTTTCATGACATTGCATGACTTTTTCAGGGTCGAGTGTAATTTCATGACATTTAAGATTTTTCATGACTTTTCAGGTCGGTAGACACCCTGCATATGTTGGACGTTCCTCTTTGAGTTGCCTCAAGCGACAAACGAGTGTTCGTCATTTTCACAGTAGCCTCGCCCCTTAACGAATTATCTATGCGGGAACACTCGGATATTATAAAGTACTCTCTCGAGTGGCCGGCGTACGACTTCCCGCAGCTAAACTTGCTTCAAATATAATATTTTTTGTCATCCTACTTCACAAACGAAAAGATCAATAATTTCGATCTCTTCACCCTATCCAGTTAACATTTCCCTGCTATCTGGCATTTTCCAACTGAAATTACATCGTCGCGTTTACTCGTAATATTAAAATAACGAGGCTAGCCTTCGAGACAGTTGTCACGCGATACCTGAAAAGTTGCTAACTTTGACATAAAATATCACAAGTTAGAACTGCAAATTTGAAAGGTTGTCAAGAAAGCGTACCTCAAGTCCGATAGCGCATACTTATCGAAAGTTGAAAATTCCATTTGAGACTCCGTTGCACTCCTTGCTGCTTCACCAGGCAAAATATGGGGGGGTTCCGGACTTCGTCGTCCTTGCCAGCCGGCGGATGGTCAAAGATCGTCGCGGAAATTGCGTCAGCAAGCGTCACAGCAGACGACCGAGCCCTCGTCGCAGTGTTCTTCAGCGACGGAGAGCGACGAAGACGACGTCGCGACTGGTTGCGGCGACAGTAACGTCGACGAGGATTCCGACAACAGCGAGGAATCGCACGTTTGGCCAAATTTCAAGAGAACCAAGTTCAAGAAAAATTCTCGATATTACGCGCCGAAAAGGTCAGCCGCGTGAAAAATTCTCTCAGACATCGAAACTGCGAAACAGAAATTCACATTTTTCATTCGCATCACGTTTCAACCGAAACTCGTTCGTTCCGATGGGGCTGGCAGAGCGGACGGTGGACGATGCTGGAGCGCAAATCTGCTGGCACGCTACAATCAGGACAATCAGCGCGATTACGAGGAAAAAGCTAGCGCCCAGATGATCGCACTGCTGACGAAGAGAACGGCGATCGATAGCAGTCTCTTCCCCAAGAGCGTAAAACACTCGCAGAACTGGAGCCATCAGCCGATCGGTACGAAAATCCCGCTCTCCAATCATTACGAGCAAAACAAGCCCGCGTATTTTCTCGTTTGCTTTCTCCCTTTTTTTTTGTCGTCGCACAGGCGGAACGTACGTCAGACTCGAGGCTGAATTTCGCGAGCGATCAGCGCAGTCTCACAAATGCAAGAACTCGACGCATGCCAAGGGTTCGGGACGAGGACGCTCATCAAAGATATCTCAGTAACAGTCGTAACTTTGTTTCGACAATAAATAATACAGAAAGAAAGTGAAGAAAAAAAACGAACAAAGTTCACAATGTTGTCACTTTGACTTAGGATAAGAGATTGTACTCCAACTAACGTTAACAATGGCGAATAATACTATCAAATAAATTAGCGCTTGTGTACTGGCTGCGTTATAAAATAAGAAGAAAAAAATCGACGTAAAACGATCCCTAGGCGACGTTTGCTTCGGCTAAAAAAGTATGTTCTGCGGGTCATAAGAGCTTCTTGACGCTGTCGGCCGTTGCGCTGGGAGTTGACGAGATGAGATCGCTCCGGTCCAATATTTTGTCGAGTTCCGCATCCGTGTAGACTGCAATATCAAATCGAGAACAAATGATGTTCTTTATTTTCTTTGAACGCTTCAACGAGATGATTTTAAAGTTCGCATCATTGAAAAGCAACGATATGTTTTTTTCTGCTCTTTTTTTCAAATCATCCGAAGGTTTTAAGCAGATTAAGGTCGTGAATTTCTAATAAGAATACGTAGAAACGTTTGAGCAATAGGGTATTTGACTATACAGTCGAACCTCGATATAACGAATTTATAGGAAAGTTCGTTATATCACGATATGGTCCTTAAAATGTTTTTTAAGGGGGTCGTCTAGTGTGTCAGATCAAAAGAAGAGAAAACGGCCTTGCATGACTTCACGGTGACGGTGATTGACGGTGAGACCATTTTTTTTATTATGAATTATATACAATAACTTTCAAACGCGTTTTTCTCAAAACACGACTTTTTCAAACTGATACTATATCTCAAAAACTATTTGATTGATTCTGCTTAAATTTATACAGCATCTTTGGTACATTTATAACTACAAGTTGAACTAAAATAATTAAGATTGCTTCGTTAATTTTCTTTTTATCAGCTATATAGACAAAAAAAAACGAAAAATTGAATTTTTTTTTCTAAAGCCTAAAAAAAATATTTTTTTTGGAACTCTAACTTTATTTTAGTTCCATGAAGAGCCTCAAGTTTCACGATTAAAATTGCGTTTGGTTTGTTTGTTTCAGATAAGCAGAACGGCCGGAATCATGGCAGCAGTGGTGCACCGTTTTTTATATGTGTTCCTGTCGGGCGGTGTATCTCCGACTATATTCTATATGATGGCTTTAAAAATTCAAAAAGTTTGTAAAAATGTTAATTAAAATGATATACAATTTATAAATTATTTTATTTTAATGGTTGGTCAAACAAAAATTCACCACAAAAGCATTAAAAAACGGTCTTCACACTAGACGACCCCGTTAAAAAAAATATATTAGTACTATAAATATAGAGATATGTTTAAAGAAAGAAAGGTTTAAATTAGAGCAATTTTTACGAGCAATTAGAGCATAATTGATATTATTATGTCGTTGTATGAAGGTTGCGGGTGTCTATTGGAAGGAAATTGACAAAGTTTCGTTATATCGAGGTTCGACTGTATTAAAAATATGGTTCATTCTTTTGTCATCCTACAAGAATATACTGTTTAAAAAGTATTTTCTATCATTTAATCGAAAAAATGTGCATTATTTTCGTTTATTTCAATGTTCAAATTAGATAATTTTGAACATTTGGTCACGTGAACGGAAGGTTTGGGTGGATCTCTAGTGACGTCACATGCAAACCGATTGTGATTACGAGTCTTGTAACAAGTAATGAGCGATTTTCTAGTTCGTTTCAGTGTATTTTCGTGCTTTTTCTGTTTATTCGTAGTTATTTGTATTGATAGTTACCTATAAACTTTTAAGGGGAGATAGACACCTAGATGGTCGAGGTCGAGGATTTAGAAGCTATGAACATTCCGTCGACCGTAGAAGACCTACACTATGGGCCTGGTATCGATGATTCTATGTAAGTTGACAAATTTCATGATTTATTCATGCCCAAATTTTCAACCACGTTTTTCTCAAAACCACGTTTTTCAAATCGGTACCCAAAATTTCTCGAAAACCAATGAACCGATTGCCTTGAGGTTTTTTGTGGTTATTCTACACACCATTATCTAGTACTTGTCATAGGATTTTTTCTTCCGTTACTTAGTTTTTGTTTTATAGGCAAAATAATAACTAATTTTTGGCCCAAAAATCACTATTTATGTTTAAACGTCCGCCATTTTGTCATAAAACGATATTTTCAAAATCGGCTATGACAAGTACTAGATTATAGTATCTAATTTTATAATCTTTTTGGTTTTTTTTCAGATGATTTTTGAAGAAACGCCAGTGGGTACCGTATACGCAGATTTTTTTACGACGCTCCAAGGATCATACGATATCCTTGTATATTATTGATATTTTTAAATAAAGAAAATTAAACATATTTTTGAATGTATATACTTTTATATAATTAAAAACCCAATCCGAAATATCAAATAGTTTTCCTTGAAAAAAATTCACAAAAGTGACCTTTTTTCCGGCTCTTAAGTGTATATCTCCCCTTAAATAAGAATGGAGAGGAAGATTTGTAGTGCGAAAAATCAACGGCGATATAGGTCCTTTACCTTGTTTACTAGCATGTGACGTCACGGGCGTCACGTGACTACATATCTGACAACGGGAGCGTTTTGGCGGTCTGGTTGAATATCTACATTTTATTGCCGATTTACATTGTAAATACTGACATTCACGAAGATAAAAAAAATCGTGAGCATAATATAAAATAATTAACCATTTAAGATGGTTTCTGTACAACAGTCAAATACCCTATTTCCACTCCCTAGATCGGCCGAAAAAAATTTGAGTAATTAAAAAGCATTTATTTTCGTTGCATTCCAACGACGAAAACTTCGATGTCATTCAACGAGAACAATCGAATTGTCACACTCACCCTCTTTCTCGGCTGTCACCACTGTGCACTCGGTCGTATCCAAGAGGCGCTTAAGCTCCTGCAGATCGTTAAGGTTTTTCAAACCTAATTCCATACCCTTGGAAATGACCATCTTTTCCAGTTTGCGCTTCGCTTCGGCGCGTGATATTATTTTTTCGTCGACCGTTCCCTTGGTGCACATTCGGTACACGACGACCGGTCGCGTTTGGCCGATTCTGTGACAACGCGCCATCGCTTGAAGATCGCATTGTGGATTCTGGCCAACAGAATAGCGAAACTTCATGATCGTGCGGACGCGAGAAAGGAAAATGTATTGCCCGTTGTTCATGGTTGTTACGCATTATTGAATGAGAAATTCCCCGACTTTGACAGGTTTTGCAAATTTTTCAGGGAGATTGGGGAGAGAACATCATTTTTTAAAATCATATTACGAATATGTCAAATTATTAAAGTAAAAAGATTTTTTTAACCTGAAATATGATACATAATTTAAGGGGTTACGTGGGTTTGAAAATTTGGTAATTATGGAGTATGAGGACTTTTCCGGAAAACGACGGGGAAAAAGTCATACCAAGTATACGGTCAAAAAAAAAGTGATTTTGTATATTTCTTATGATAGGTATTTTTTTCTTTGTTCATTATTAAATAACCGATTACTTACTTCAATCAACGACTACGATACGTTGCGTATTAATATTGCTCATTTTATAAACAAATGTCGCGACTGATACCGTAACAGAGCATTTTATTGAAAACAACATGATGTTCATTATTTTCATCCTTGCTCCGTTATTTTATTTTATCAAATTCTCTAAAACACAAAACGGTGGCTGGAAACCCTAGTCACATGCGTTGGGGGCCGGTGGTTGCCGACCTAGTCACAATCTTGCGAGCCGTTGGTTGCCGACCCATGGTATAGAGCTTCAGAATAAATTATTTTTTAGCTTTTGAAATTTTCAACGTTTGGCACTGACGTAACTTTTTTTTTCAAATGAAATATGATATAAATATTTTTAAAAAATATATATATATATTCATTTTTATACTTTTTAGTTTTTTTTCAAGTCGGTTTCATTTTTCGTAATCTTGCAAAAAGTAGATTCTGAAAAAATTACGGAGATATTTCAAAATTCCCTGAATTTTCTCGGTTTTCCCTATGCGTAACAGCCATGTATGTTGTTGCAACGCGTGCGCGATGTTATCTGATTGGAGGGTAAGTTGAAAGGAAATCGGCGGACTCACCCAATCGCTGTCATAGATGATAACGGTATCAGCCGCGGCCAAATTCAAACCAACGCCGCCGGCTCTCGTTGATATGAGGAACAAAAACACGTCGGGATCGCTGTTGAATAATTTAATGGCCTCCTGTCGTGTTTCGATTTTGTGTTTGCCGGTGAGCATCAAGAAACGCCACGGCCTCAGACTGAGATAGTCGGCGATCAGGTCGAGTATCATCGTCATCGTGGAGAACAAGAGGACCTTGTGTCCTCCGGCTTTCAGCTTCTTCAGCATGGCGTCCAGGACCAGAAGCTTGCCGGAAGCCGTCACCATGTTTTCGCTTATCTCCGGCAGACCGGTATCATCGAGAGGACAATGCAACAGGAACGGATGATTCACGATCTGTTTGTACATTACTCCTGTTGAATGAAAACAGAGAAAACAGAATGAACGACGAACACGACGAATAATGGACAAGTGTGAGTGAAGGTTAGACGAGGGGGCATAGAAATAAAAATAGCAAGTACATGGTTGTTACGCATTATTGACTCATAAATTCCCTCACTGTTTCAGGTTTTCCGCAAGGTTCTGCAAATATTCCAGGGAGATTGGGGTCGAATAAAGAACATAATTGTTTTTCAGATCAAATATTTGAAATTATTAAATAGTAAAAGAACATTTTTTTAAACTGAAAGTTAAAGAATAATTAAAACACTGTAAATTGAAAAAACAAATACATCAAAAAAACAGAACCTGGTCTATATTATAAACTGAATTTTGTATGTCAGTGCCACTAAATAAAAAAATGAATATAAACACTTATCTACAATAATAATTGTGTGGTTATATATCGACAAAACGAATGCAAATGTATAGAGCTTTAGAGTAAATTAGGTTTTGGTATTTGACATGTTCAATGTTTGACACTGACATCACGTTCTGTATATAATGAATAATATAAAATCTAAAAATATCGATTTTTATTTCTTTCGGTTTTTCAAATCGATTTCTTTTTTCGTAATTCATGGAAAAAGTAAAATCGGGAGAAATTCCCGAGAATTTTCAAAATTCTCTGACTTTTTACGTTGCTGAAGTTTGCATCGTTGGAATGCAACGAAAATTCTTTTGCATTTTCGTTTTCCTCCATTTTCATTATTATCCAAAATCACTTTCGAGAGATTTAGGTTGTGGGTCTCTAATAAGGATCTTAGAAAAATTCACAGTAGCTTTGATTTGCCAGAAAAGGAATTGGCAATTGGAAAAAAATTATTTTCGTTGCGTTCCAACGATGCAAACTTCAAGATCATGACTTTTTCATGATTATTCCAAGAGGAACTAAATGTCCCGAGTTTTCCCGATTTTCCATAAGCGTAACAGCCATGTAAGTAGCGAAGATCGTCAGGTTCGATTGGTTTGCGACTTACCGCGACTACCGAAACGAAGGCGAACGAAAAAGTCCTGATTGCGAACGTTGATGTCGGTGTACTGCCGCCACACGTCCAAGCTTTTTTCCGCGCTAGTTTTATTGATGGATGAGTTCGAGGCGAGGCTGTCTTCTCGCCATTGAGCGTCCATCTCGTAATATCCATCGATCGGCGAGTTCGAGCGTGATGACGTTTGCTCGCTCGTGTTGTAAATATCGACGTAATCGGAGCTGTACTTGTTGTTCATTCGGCAAAGCCTCTTGCGTCTCCGATGCGTCTCTCCCTCGTTCGTCACTTGGAGATGATGCTTCTCCTCCTCGATTTTGCTCAGTACGTGAAGATCGTGATTGAGCACAGCCGCGTAAAGATCGTACTGAAGCTGGGTCATCGGTGCGTAAACTATGAGCTCCTTTTTCGCTGGTATGTCGAGGCAAACTTCGCTCTTCACGCGTCTGAGCATGAACGGCTTGAGGATCTCGCGAAGCGTCGACAATACGTGCTTCTCCTCCTCCTGCTTCAACACCTTTTGCGTGCCCTCGTTCTCCTGGAGCTCCTTAGCGTCGAACCACGACTCGAATATCGCGAGATCGTCGAATATCTCGGGTAGAAGAAAATTCAGAAGCGACCATAGCTCCGACAAATTGTTCTGAAGGGGCGTTCCCGTCAGCAAAAGACGATTCATGGATTCGCAAGTGTTCAGCACCCTGAATAAATGAAGTTCAATTGACGAATACTCTGCGATTACTGGCCCAAGATACGTCGAAATAATAGATAATATCGACAATGTTGAACAATAATCGAAAGTACGAGAGGCGCGCGCTTTACGCGGCTACGGCGGTGGCCATTCTTGGTCTGAGCCAATACTTGGATCGGTGACCGCTTAGCCGCACAACGGCTTGCGCGTCGACTACCCAGCGGGATTTTCACGGTTTTCTTGGTTATTGGAAAATAAGTGTGCGAGGGTAGGGCTTGCAATTCGGATATCCGGAAATCCGAATTATCCATCTTAAGGGGCTATCCAGTGTGACACTTTCAAAAAATCGATTTTTTTTTTGCCTTTTTCGACAGCTTAGACTTTCAAGAATATCATTATCATTTATATCATTTATATAAATATCATTTTATCGTGCAAAAATCGATGGTTAAATCTTTAAACGCGTTTTTCTCGAAATGAGATTTTTCAAATTTGCTGACATTGTAACTCAAAGAGCAATTATCCGATTGGCTTGAAATTTGAACTGAGTACTCTTGGATATATTTGCTCTACAATGACGTAGGATATTTTTTATTGGATGAAAATTGACGATTTGGCATTGAAAAAAAACGACCATTTTATAGGCAAGAAAACAGACTTGTTCATAACTAGGCCATTTTGTTAGATTTTGATATTTTTCGAAAATCCTACGTCATTGTACAGGAAATACCTTCCGGTTTAACATTTTTTCCTTTTTCGGTTTTAGCTACTCAATCGGCCGGAATCATGTCAGCAGTGGAGGAACTATTTTTTTGGCGCCTCCGAAGGCAGCGCATATGTCGCTTGGATCTCAATATTTTTCTCTGAAAAAATTATGTAATATAGGTCAAATATAAAATTATGTAATATAGGCCAAATATATTCTTAATTTTCCGAAACATTTAATTGAGTACTTTTCTTCCGAAAAATTCCCGAAAATCATCCAAATGTTCAGCGTTTACACTGGTATAGCCCCTCAAATTAAGCCTTGATTAACTTAGCCCTTTAAATTAAGAAATAATGATTCTACAATTATCAAACTTTAGGTATGCCTTAATAGTATATTTAAGTATACGAAACAATTTTTAAAAATTAATTCATCATCAAAATGGCGGAGCTGTGGCAGATTGTTACAGCGGGGTCGCCGCGGGAGTTGCGAATCGGCGTGCAGTCTAGCTTTCCGTAGACTTTGATTTGCAAAAAAAGTTCAAACGTTTTTTCAGTAAGAACATGTATAGTTTCTATGTGACGGTAATTAAAATTAAGAAAATGCAAATTTGAGAAAATGGCACGCATTTACAAAAAAATCGACATTTTACGCAACATCTCTGTAAAATGTGGATGAAAAAAGTAGTTTTTTCCAATTTTTCAAAAACAATTTTTGTCAAGTAGAAGGTACCAATATTATAAATATTTCGACCAAGTTTCAACTCAATCGGCTTAATAGTTTTTGAGTAATCCTGCACGCCAATTTCGATAATGCAGTTTTGAGAAAAACGCGTTTGAAGTTAACGCCCGCTCCAAATCCGAGCGGCGAGGCACAGCGTTGGCGGGCTGTAACGTTTGAAGTTTTTCGAATTTCGCTTTGGAACTAGGAAAATATTCTACATATATAGTTCTATCGTTTAAAGAAAAAAAACAGATTTTTCTATCGTTGTAAATGTATATCCCGTCTTAATGAAACATCTTGATGAGATGATGAGAGACATGTGGCAAATTTCTGGTTTATGAAGACCTGAAATGTGAAATCCCTAGTCGCTAATGCACTATTGGCTATTAATATTTCTTTAACTATTTTTTTTCGCATTTTCTTCCCCCAAGAAAGCGAGTTAATATTGCATTGTCATCCAGTTCTGCGCCATGTTTAAAGTTTCAAGTCACTGGCTCATCCGGAAGTTAGTTTAAAATCAATTGCAAGATTTGTACCGAACAGACAGACATGCAAGAAAGCGAGTTAACAAAAACGTGGTAAAAAATAATTATTCACCCGACGAGCTGACACTTGTGATTCTTGATGCGATGACCCTCGTCGACAACGATGTATCGCCATTTGAACGACCTCATGACAGTGCTCTCCAGCAGGGGCACCTCGTAAGTGGTTAGAACGACCGGATAAGTGCTGTAGCTATCGGTGACCGGTTGCTTGCGTTTCATTTTCCTCAACGCGGCGGCGCGCGCCTCCGGTTTACCGTGGAACAAGACAATCGGTAGATTCGGCGCGAAATTCTGGAATTCCTGTAGCCAATTTGGTATGGTCGATAGCGGGGCGACTATCAGATAAGGGCCGTCCTGACGTTTCTCCATGAGATCGCAGAACAGAGCGATAACCTGTATCGTTTTTCCAAGACCCATCTCGTCCGCCAATATTCCGTTTACACCGTTCTTGTACAGCAATATCAGCCATTGCAAACCATCGATCTGATAGTCACGGAGGCAACCTGTGAAATACGTCGGCGGTACAAAAGTCGCCTCCACGGCTTCCGCGCCATTCTCGGCCTTCTCCTCCGAATCCGATTGGGAATTCAGCTCGGACTCGATCTCATCCTGACTCAGATTCATCCGCTTTTTGTGGTCCTGCAGTTTCTTCGACATCTGCGAACGACGAAACGAACGAGAATCGATTGAACGTCGAGTTTACATTGGCAGCCTGACCGCCAGAAAATTTTAGCGTTTTGGTGGACGAAGATGACTATTATCGCTAGATGGTCGAGGTCGAGGATTTAGAAGCTATGAACATTCCGTCGACCGTAGAAGACCTACACTATGGGCCTGGTATCGATCATTCCATCTAAGTTGACAAATTTCATGATTTTTTCATTCCTAAATTTTCAAACGCGTTTTTTTTCAAAACCACGTTTTTCAAATCGGTACCCAAAATGTCTCGAAAACCAATGAACCGATTGCCTTGAGGTTTTTTGGGGTTATTCTATACACCATTATCTAGTACTTGTCATAGGATTTTTTTTCCGTTACTTAGTTTTTGTTTTGTAGGCAAAATAATAACTAATTTTTGGCCCAAAAATCACTATTTATGTTCAAACGTCCGCCATTTTGTCATAAATCGATATTTTCAAAATCGGCTATGACAGGTACTAGATTATAGTATCTAATTTAATAATCTTTTTGGTTTTCTTTTTCAGATGATTTTTGATATTTTTAAATAAATTAAATTAAACATATTTTTGAATGTATATACTTTTAGATAATTAAAACCCCAATCCGAAATTTCAAATAGTTTTCCTTGAAAAAATTCACAAAAATGACCTTTTTTCCGGCTCCTGGGTGTATATCTCCCCTTAAACATCGGAAGGGACGGGGTCGCTAGAAATGGAGTCTATCAATACTACGATTCTCGGTATCCGTGGAATATAATCAAAATTATGGTGGTACTTTTTGTACCAGGAGTTGAAAAAATAAATGATATTCAATTAATTAAAATTCAAATCAATTTAGTTGATTTAGACATTTTTTCGGAAAATGTCGCGGCTACGAAAATTCTTCATCATATTGAAGTTTGCATCGTTGAAACGCAACGAAAGTTCCGTAGTTCAATTTTTTGGCAAATTTAGGCCTCCAAAATAGCTTAAACTTTTTTCAAGATCCTTTTTAGTCGTTCTCGGCCTAAATATTTGTGGAAATTTTCCGGATGATAATGAAAATGAGGCAATCAAACTAATGAACCTGAAAATTCATTGCATTCAAACGATGCAAACTTCAACATCGTAATTCTTCTGCTAGTCACATTTTTCTAAGTTTTATCATGAATATTCTGTTAAAACACTTGGTGACCCCCTGTTTTTATTGCCGTTGCGGAATGTTGAGAGTTTTTTACACGCGTGAGCAGTTTATATCGCATCTAGAGTTATTTAGTGTATAAATAATTAGATGGAAATGTGGCCAGCGTGTCATTTCCATAAAGCGCCGTATAAAGCGAGTCTTTTCAGAGTCACAATTTTTCTTTAAAAGTTCGGTAACTTGGCTTGAAATTTTACCAGTATACCGTGATGTATTTTTACTTGACTTTATACTAAAATCAGTTATTTGTTAAATATTCCAGTTCATGAAAGGACCTTAACAGGCTACATCTACCTAGGTGGATCAAAAAATTGCATTTTCCAAAATATTTTTATACAATAGTTTCAACTTTTAGCAATATTCCCTGAAAATTTCATTGAAATATTCCCAAAATTGAACGAGCTTCCAAATTTACCGGATATGCGATAAGAAACATTTAAAGGTTGTTGACGATCTCACTTTTTTTAAATCGATCACTGTTTTTTAACAATTTCGTAAAAACGACTTTTTTTCGTTGATTTTGCATGCTCGGATTGCGCTTCGTCGCCACGTCGTTGAAAAAAAATATTTCAAAAATCGACGTTCGTTAACTATCCATACTTATTGTTAACTTGAATAACACGTTTGGTTTTCAGATTTCAGATGGACCGTTTAAGCTGGAGAGTCCACCACCAAAGGGCGCGAAAAAAAAATTCATCTGACGGTGGCCATGTTGTAGTTGTTTTTCTCCATTTTTTTTAGTAATTTCTTTTCAAATGCAATAGAGCCCATTGGGAAATAAGTGTGCGTGAGCCATACTGAGGGAGGTGGAAGTTCTCAGAAGAACTGGAAATTCTAAATAATAACAAATTATCTAGATAATTGACATATTTTGAATGATCTAGATTATTTGGTCATCTCAATATCATGTCCATTATCTCGACGGATAATAGTATACTTAATTATCTAGACAAGCCTTCATATATATTATCTACGTTATTTAGAAATCACCTTTTATCCATTATTCAGATAATCCAGATAATACTATTGTTTACCGAGGTGATATACAATCTAGTTTGTCATCTAGCATTTAGATTATTGGTGTATTTAGATAATCCAGGCAACACTAACTGTTATGTCAATGGAATGTTTGTTCGGATTGCATTGTGGAAATGTTAAAGCTAGGGGCTCCGTGCAGAGTATAGGGCAGGGTTGCAAATAATGCATTACTTTTTGTAATGCATTAACGTTCGCATTACTCATTACTTTACATTTTATAATGAAACAAATTTCATTACCCATTACATTACGTTTAGTATTGTAACAAATTTCCATTACTCATTACATTACATTTTGTCATGTGAAATATTTTCATTACCCATTACAATGTAATGGATAATGGATTTTTTTTACATTACAAAGTCCAATGTAATAGGTAATGGATTTTTTTACACTACATAGTCCAATGTAATGGGTAATGGAAATATTTTATATTACAAAATGTAATGTAATGAGTAATGGACTTTCTTTACATTACGAAATGTAATGTAATGAGCAATGGAATTTTTTTACATTACAAAATATAAGGTAGCGAGTAATGAAATTTTTTCACATTACTAATGCAATGCAATGTAAAAAAATTCCATAACTCATTACAATGTAATGAGGATTATTATTCGTTTCCCATTAGAGGCAGCGGTTTTTGCACTGGGTCGATCTGACCCAATGGGAAACGAATGATGATCCGTATTACCTTGTAATGAGTAATGGAGATTTTTTACATTACATTAGTAATGTCAACAAATTCCATTGCTCACTACCTTATATTTTGTAATGTAAAACATTTCATTACTCATGACATTAAATTTTGTTATGTAAAAAGATTCCATGACTCATTACATTGAACTTTGTAATGTAAAAAATGTGCATTACCCATTACATTGGACTTTGTAATGTAAAAAATATTCATCACCCATTACAATGTAACATGTAATGAATTTTCTTGTCATTACGCATTACATTGTATTTTGTAACGAAAAAGTTTCACATTACAAAATGTAATGTAAAGAGTAATGGAAATTTCTGAGAATACAAAATATAATGTATGAATAATGGACATTTTTTTCATTACAAAATCCAATGTAATGAGTCATGGAAATTGTTTACATTACAAAATAGAATGTAATGAGTAATGGATTTTTTTTTACATTACTGAAGGTAATGAAATATTTTTTCATTACCCATTAAAAAAGTAATGAATAATGCATTACTTTGTCATTACGAATGTTGCAACCCTGGTATAGGGTGGAGGCCAGAAAATCGAACGCTGTGCCCACAGCGGTAAAAAAAAATGCAATAAACTCGGCTTATCATCTGCCAAATCTGTATGAGCATAGTACGAGATTTTTGAAATGAAAGTTGAAATATTGTTTTATCAAAAACGGGCCACGACAGTTAATGTAACGTTACAAATTTACGGGAGATTCGATGAGAACATTAAAACGTCGTTGACTTACTTTTTTAAAATCGATCTTTATTTTTTAATAGCCACGCAAAAACGACGACTTTTTTCAAAGATTTTGTATGCTTGAGTTCCATTAGTCGCTGCGTTGTTGACAAAAATGATTTTTAAAGTCAACAATGCGTATTCGTTGTTAAGGGGAGGATAGGGGTTTCAGCGTGAAAAAAAAACACTTTTTTGCGATTTTTTTTCATCTATATGGATGGAGTAAATTTATTGAAACCTTTTGTACACTGTTGAGTGTCATTTCAAGAACATTCCGTGAAATTTGTACGCGAAAATATCCACAAACAAGCCGGTGCCGCGTTTTTCTCAAAACCACTATTTCGAAGTCCGTGTTCACTGCCATTTGAAAACTACATGACCAATTTATTTCAAACTTGGTACACACTTTCTACATATAAAATACCTTCCCCCAACGGTTAGTTTGAGGTTTTTTTACATTGAGGGGGTTTTCCACCCCCCAAAATGGCGGAATTTTTCGTGAAAAATAACGATTTTCACTTTACATGACTACCAAAAATTTAGAAATGAAAAAAAAAATTATCAAAGACCGTTGGGGGGAGGATTTGATGATACTTTGACTAAATTTTAATAGTACTTGATTTCAGATAATTTCTAGCTGAGATACAGTGAACACCGCAAATCGTGTTTTTCCAAAGGCGTTCTTGGAAAAGCTTTGTCACCGGCTTGTTTGTGGATATTGTCGCGTACAAATTTCACGTAATGTTTTTGAAATGACACTTAACAATGTCCAAAAGGTTTCAATAAATTTACTCTATCCATATAGATGAAAAAAATTGGCAAAAAAGTTTTTTTTCACACCGAAACCCCTACCCTTCCCCTAACTTAAATAACACGTTTGGTTTTTAGATTTAAGGCGGACCGTTTAAGCTGGGGCGTCCACCGCCAAAAAAATGTAATTGTCTGCCGGTGGCGGCGTTATTGTTTTTATTTTTGACTGTTTTAAAAAAATTTTCAATATAAGTATCTTTGTGTTAAAAACATAGTTTCTTTTTCACCACGATTCAGAATTTGGCAATTTTTCTCAGGCCTCTAAGTAGCCCCTTAATATTCGTACTTACGTCGGAAGAGACGTAATCTTTAACGTCATATTTGTTATTGGCACGCCGTTTTCGTTGAGTTCTTTTGGGCGGCTCAGCATTCTCATCAGTTTCTGGAACCAACTTCCTCGGCTTTCCCGCCTTTGTCTTCGTCTTGACTTTGTCGTCGTCGGCTTTTATCTTGTCGATGATGTAAGAAGAGTAGAATTTGCTCTTGGAAAGTAGATGCATGAGACGTTTGTAGATCTGTTCGCGCTTCTGCTTGTTGTACTCTTCCTCCGCCCTCTTCTTGGCCTCTGCCTCTGCGCTGTCGACGTGCTTGCGCTTTTTTCCCTTCTCAGCGATCACCATCTCGTCCACATTGACGGTGCGGAACTTGACATCGTGGCCGACGAAGGAGCCATCCGCGTCGTCCTTGAACGAAGGACCTGCGACAATTGTCAATGTCAAAATTCTCGTGATAACCGCTTTTATTTCAATTCTTTTTTTCTCCAGCACCTGAGCAAAATTTGGGAAAGTTGAAGATGATCGAAAGCCGATCGAGATGAAATTGGAACAATTTGAGAAACGAGCTGTACATAACGTCGCGGCGAATTTAGGGCCGAACGGACGGCGAAATTTCTGCCATAAAAATTGACAAGACGCGACGTGCGCCCTTCGCGTGTTTTTTTTCTTTCGGATTCCTTTTTTTTTTCAAATCGATATCGAGCTTTTTTTGTTTCTTATCGTACGACGTTTTGTAATTCGGTGACATCGGATTTTTCAACGGTATTTTCTTTATCGCATTCGGTCCAGGGAGGAGGATACTTACCGGCGATGCTGTTGAAACCGGAATCCTCGGAGACGCTGATTACATCGGACGAATCGGGTCTGTTGTTGTCGTCGGGCAACTCTCTGAGAATACCCTCAAAGTTGCCTGCCATTATTTTTCTCGAATTTGTCGAAGATGCACGCGATTTATTTTTGCGACTTTCAATCGTAAAATTGCGCGGACTCAATACTCGGCCATGTCGCGGACGTGGGTAACGCGCGATGATTGACGATATAAACACACCGACGATGTAAACACGAGTACGAGAAAGACTCTGCCAGCGATGAAGCACGCGACGAAACAAACGAACAATGCTCTCTGTATTCGCGGCGAAATACGCGCCTAGAATTCCCGCCTTAACCGCCAACCAACGTGCTCTCCCCCCACCGCCGAGGAATATCGTACACGCGTGTGCTTGGGCGCGAGGGAGACAGAGTTGCGCAGGCGCGGTGAGTATGAAACGATGATGCTGCGGCGCATGCGCGACCGAGTGCGAATATGTATATCTATACGTCTCTTGTCCTATCCCACTGGAATATAAATCCTTTGTCGTTTCGTTACACGCTGAGATTTGCTTCTATTCGCATTTTGTAGGAGAGTGGGATAGCCCATCGGGCAACGTGCGTGCTACTTATTGCCCCGAAATTCGAACCTGTTTCTTCAGTCGGTCGCAAGGTCGCCCTCGGTTAAAAAAACCAGTGGCCAATTCTTATCCAAGACCAATCGCGTTTCGGGCAAAACACGAGGATGCAACTTTGTCCGTTTTTTACGTAGGGGGTGTGGCGATTGTTTTTCTTCGTAGTATCGCTTGCTCGGACATAATTCGGGATAGCGTATCGCACCGTCTCTGTCACACTCGTGGCAGATAGTCGACTACCAGGTTACCCTTCGAACCAACCAACGCTTCTTACTCTCGTCTTATGTTATTGCTTTTTTCCCCAAGAACGCATCGACCGCGTTTCGTCATGCGCATTGGTTGTTTCGTTTTGCCGCAAATCTAGGAAAAATCTCGCGGTACCCTCAATCCTTGAACCTGGGTCTTTTTCGTCTTGCACAAAATCGTTTTCTTTGCAAATTGCTCAATATTTAATGAGAATAATATATATGAAAAATAAGAAAACAAAAATTCTATTTTGCCTTGAGAAACACGGCCTAAAGATTGATCATGAATTTTTTCATTGACAATTGTTGGTTTGGTAGTGCGAAGACGAAAACGACCCAGGTTCACGGGCTTAAGGTGTCGCAAATACCTTCACGGATTGAGGGTTAGAAAGACCGTGGTGCGCAAATGTAAGATTCTTTGCTATTTCTTGTAAAGCAAATAAATTATTTGCAGAAGCGCAAGATTTTCGTCATTAAAAAAGTCCATCGTTTGCGGTCATCTTAAGGGGAGGGTAGGGTTTTAGCGTGAAAAAAAAACACTTTTTTGCGAATTTTATTCATCCATGTGGATAGAGTAAATTTATCGAAACCTTTTGTACATTGTTAAGTGTCATTTCAAGAACTTTCCGCGAAATTTGCACGCGAAAATATCCACAAACAAGCCGGTGGCGCGTTTTTCACGGAACCACTTTTTCAAAGTCCGTGTTCATTGCCATTTAAAAACTACATGACCGATTTATTTCAAACTTGGTACACACTTTCTACATATAAAATACCTCCCCCCAACGGTTAGTTTGAGTTTTTTTACATTGAGGGGGTTTTCCACCCCCAAAATGGCGGAATTTTTCGTGAAAAATAGCACTTTTCACTTTAAATGACCACCCAAAATTTAGGAATGAAAAAAGAATTATCGAAGACCGTTGGGGGGAGGATTTGATGATACTTGCCCAGGTAGCAATTTCAAAATAGTTGTCTATTAGTTGTCAAAATGGGTACCAAATGTCCGCTTGGAAGTTACCTATAAGTTATCCTATGTCCAACAGTTATCTTTTTGGATGGTTGTCGACTTTAAGATAACTTCCGGCCGGACATTTGTTGGCACCCTTTTAGCCGACTTTTGGACAACTTTTTGGAAATTGCTACCTGGGTGGACTAAATTTTAATGGTACTTGATTTCAGATAATTTCTAGCTGAGATACAGTGAACACCGCAAATCGTGTTTTTCCAAAGGCGTTCTTGGAAAAGCTTTGTCACCGGCTTGTTTGTGGATATTTTCGCGTACAAATTTCACGGAATGTTCTTGAAATGACACTTAACAATGTGCAAAAGGTTTGTTTAGGTTCAATTGAAATAAAAAAATGTTCTCTATCCATATAGATGAAAAAAATTTGCAAAAAAGTGTTTTTTTTTTTCACGCTGAAACCCCTACCCATTCCTTAATCTTTTTAGGGCGCGCATCCGCAGCGAATTTTGAAGTGCACATGGGATCGGCATAAACACAAGCGTTAATCGGCCCCAAATATCTCGAAAACGCTGCACTGTTTTTTTAAAAGAATGCAGATACATTTTGGGCAGCAAATTTATTGAATCTAAAATGGCATAGTTAGATTTTGAAACAAAACGGAAATACTTGCTTATTAAATAATACTATACCAGTGTGACACTTTCAAAAAATCGATTTTTTTGTTGCCTTTTTCGACAGTCTATACTTTTAAGAATATGAGATGAGATTTTTATACTTTCAAGAATATGAAATGAGATTTTTCAAATTTGCTGACATTGTAACTCAAAGAGCAATTATCCGATTGACGATTTGGCATTGAAAAAAACGACCATTTTATAGGCAAGAAAACAGACTTTTTTCATAACTACGCTATTTTGATATTTTCCGAAAATCCTACGTCATTGTACAGGAAATACCTTTGAGTTTAATGACATTTGTTCCTTTTTCGGTTTCAGCTACTCAATCGGCCGGAATCATGTCAGCAGTGGAGGAACATTTTTTTTGCGTCTTCGAGAGCAGCGCATAAATCGCTTGGATCTCAATATGTTTCTATGAAAAAATTATGTAATATAGTTCAAATATAGCCAAATATATTCTTAATTTTCCGAAACATTTAATTAGTCCAAAAAACTCCCGAAAATCACCTAAATTTTGAGCGTTCACACTGGTATAGCCCCTTAAGGACAATCTTGAATCCGAAGGCTCGCAAATAAACGGACAGGCACGCGAGGGAACGACGGGGTCAGAATGACCCCATGTGCGCTCGGCGGGAAAGGAGGTTGGAGCGTCAGCCACAATCCAAGATTTAATGTGTGTGTGTGTGTGTGTGTACATATATATGAGGTATTCCACGTGAATCCAGTGGACTTTTTCTCTGACCCCCGCGAATTCGATTTATTTATTTTTATCTGATTCCATTGACTCTAAAAGACACCCTGAATTTTTTTACATTTTTCGAAACGTCCTGAGAAAAAAAATTCTCCGAAAAAAAACGCCCCGATTTAAAAATCTGAAAATAAATCCCAAGAATGCGTGATTATATGTGGAAAATTTTTCAATCTATCACCCGCAGTTGAAGTATGATTTTTTCTGGGCTTTCTGAGCGATTAACGTTAAAAAAATCCGAAAAATTCAAGAATCGTTTACTTCGGGCGGATGCTTAAATATTTTGATACCCACAATGAATTTTTTTGACCATTTATGAATAACCAAATCACAATCATGGACCTTGAATATGAAATTTATCAATAATAATAGCACTAATGATTGTAAAAATATTTATGAAATTTTTAAATAATTTGGTGAATATTCGGAAGTGTCACTCCTGTCAGAATCGAGCAGATTTTTTTCACCCAAAAAAACATTCACCGTAAAATTGCATTCTCGCAAAATATTTTTATTCTATCGTATCACCTTTTAGCTACAGTGGGTGAAAAACGTATTTGTACACGTCGTCTTTTTCAAGTTATCTTGCGAACAAAATTAAATACTTTATTAAGTTTCTGTGTTCAATAGCTTACCCTAAATGTACATGGTGTCTGTCGACAAAAATCTTGGGAAAACACGAACAAAAACATAAAGCCAAATTAATAACAGTTTCGTGTGAGATGTACGAAATTTTTTTTACCTACTGTATAATCCCTGAAGATTTTATTGAAATAGGGTAAGGTGCTTAATGATTAGCAGCTTAAGCCAAATTCTTGGCACTTTAAGGACTACTTCGAAGGTAGGAGACAAGTGTCAATACAGTCCGAGCTCCGAATAAGAAACCAAAAGCCCCCAAAGGGAAGAGTTTTTCTTATATATCGCATACCCCCACCAGGCGCGCGCTCCGCGCTCCCTACCTCTGTCTGTCTCTCTCACTCTGTTCCGCATGCGATCCTCTCAACAAGAAACTCGCTCGAACGAGTTGCAACTTAGTATTCCCATGGCCCATGCAAAAACGTTTTCGACTGCGCGTGGACATTTATTTAGCGAATTTTTGTTTCACTTTAATATACAAAATATTGAATATTATTGTGTACTACTGTATCTGAATTACTATTAACTGTCATAAAATGGCCGAAACTGTAAAGAAGCGTAAGAGATCAGACTGTAGTATACAAGTCGAAGAAAATACTACAGAATCTGCGCCACAAGGTGATAATTTAGACAAAGAGCTTTATGTCCATATGGTTTTATCCCATTTATATAAAAAAGGAAGTCAATATCTCTGAGGATTCATCTTCGATGGCAGAGTTCGACTCACTCGAAAACATTCCACCGTCAGTTGAGTGCGTTGCGGATCAAAATAATACGCAACAAGACGAAAACGCTTTTCATTACGTCTCGGAAACATTACGTCTTACAGGTCGGACTGTAATTGGCGGGGTGCCACAAAAAGGTCACTTTACCCTATTCCTAAATTTGAATGAGCTACAGCTTCTAACAGTCGGCCGGGCGAGCGATAGCAGCGCCACACTTCAAACTTTAAACGCGTTTTTCTCGAAACACTGTTTTCCAAGTCGTTGGACACGATATCTCGAGAACCACCTGATAGATTGTTTCCAAATTTACAAGAGATGAGACGAGAAACATTTAAAGGTCGTTGACGACCTCACTTTTTCAAATCGATCCTCATTTTTTAAGGGGTCTTCTCACGTTAGACGCTAAAAAAGGCTATTTTCATGCATTTTTGATGGGTCTATATTGTAGATATTGATATCAAAGTTGTTACACTTAATAAATACACTTTTGAAATACAGTTAAAAACAAATTATTTATTTAAGTCACTGTTTATAGACGAAAAAGGTAGTTAAAAAAATGTCCCAAAAAAATGGTAGGTCTGCGCTGTTGACGAAATCTCGGAGATGGATCATCCGAAACAAACAAATCAAACGGATTTAGATTCAGTATGTTGATGGCTATAGCGCATATCATACGATTTTTAATATATACAAAGGTAACAAAATGGCGGACATTTTTCGAAAAAACAAAGTTTTTTTCACCGTTTTTGGCAACAAAAATAATAAATAACCAAATTTTTAAAAAATCCATCATATGCGCTATAGCTAAAGTGGTAAGGATATATGGTTCAAATTTAATAAGGATTGGTTTAGTAGTTTCGAAGATTTTATCAACAAGCCGTCGAAAAACGTTGTTTCGAGAAAAACGCGTTTAAACTTTGTTTGGGTTACATAAATACATTACATATTTTAAATGTATTTCGAAAGTGTATTTATTAAGTGTAACAACTTTTATATCAATATCTATAATATAGACCTATCAAAAAAATTCATGAAAATAGCCTTTTTAGCGTCTAAAGTGAGAAGACCCCTTAATAGTTACGTAAAAATGATTTTTTTCATAGATTTTGTAGGCTCGAGTTTGAATTCGTCACCACGTTATTTAAAAAAATGATTTTAATAATCGACGATCGTTAACGACTCGTATTTATTATTAAGGGGAGATATACACCTAGACGGTCGAGGTCGAGGATTTAGAAGCTATGAACATTCCGTTGACCGTAGAAGACCTACACTATGGGCCTGGTATCGATGATTCCATGTAAGTTGACTAATTTCATGATTTATTCATTCCCAAATTTTCAACCACGTTTTTCAAATCGGTACCCAAAATTTCTCGAAAACCAATGAACCGATTGCCTTGAGGTTTTTTGTGGTTATTCTATACACCATTGTCTAGTACTTGTCATAGGATTTTTTTTCCCGTTACTTAGTTTTTGTTTTATAGGCAAAATGATAACTAATTTTTGGCCCAAAAATCACTATTTATGTTCAAACGTCCGCCATTTTGTCATAAATCGATATTTTCAAAATCGGCTATGACAAGTACTAGATTATAGTATCTAATTTAATAATCTTTTTGGTTTTTTTCCAGATGATTATCAAGAAACGCCAGTGGGTACCTTATACGCAGCTTTTTTTACGGCGCTCCAAGGATCATACAATATCCTTGTATATTTTTGATATTTTTAAATGAAGAAAATTAAACATATTTTTCAATGTATATACTTTTAGATAATTAAAACCCCAATCCGAAATTTCAAATAGTTTTCATTGAAAAAATTCACAAAAATGACCTTTTTCCGGCTCCTAGGTGTATATCTCCCCTTAACTTGAATAACTCGTTTGCTTTTTAGATTTCAAATGGACCGTTAAGCTGGAGTGTCCATCGCCAAACGTCGCGAAGAAATATTCATCTGCCAGCGGCCATGTTTTTGTTGTTTTTCTCAAATTTTTGGTGATTTTTGTGAGACTTTCAATATATGTACCTACGTGTTTTGAAAAATGCGCTTCTTTTTACAGTTTCCCCCCCCCCCCCAATCGGAATTTGACTATTTTTCGGGCCTCTGTGTGGATGTAGCCCCTTAACGTAATTTAAAAACGTTTTTTTTTGTCGCTTGTGGTGTCCGATCCACGTAAGGTGTAAACTTCGAGCGGCGCCATAAAACTCCGCAAACCGGACGCGTTAATTTTCTATTCCAATAATCAAGAGCAGCGTACACATTTGAACTTTATTGTACACTCTTTTGGGTCGTTACAACACTCTCGTTGTCTCCAACTCGTGACGCGAACGCTCTTACTCTCTTCCTTTCTCATTTTTATACCTAATTACATGCTATAATTACACGTATATATTTATAAATATACTGCAGACACACGAATAGATATGTGTGTGTATATATATATATATACAATTGAAAAGAGATGCATTCGTCACGTCGATCGGAAAGGGAAAGGGAAAGCACTGGGTGATGAGAACCAAATGGAAAACAAATCTTTTTTCCCTATTTGTGATCGAGAAAAAAAACACCAGCGTTCAATCGTGCGATCACTCAGTGATACCATATTCGTGCAAATTTTTCATGAAAATATCTTCGTTTATCTGTTTCTTTGCTTGGCTCTGTTTTCTTTCACTCTATATTAGGCGCGTTGGGTTTCTAGAGACCCCAGGCCTCCGCATGTGCGACGACGTCACTGCGATCTTTTTTGGTCTTCTTCAAGATCTCGGCTACCGATTTTTGATAACGAATTTGGTCAATATTTCCAATCCCGAACAAACCCAAACTCACCTCGCTTGACCTTGACGCACGTTGTAGAAAAGCACATTTCTCAGAGTATTGAAACAAACTTTTGTCATCGCTGATCGCAAAAAACGTGATCCAAACAACCCCAAACGAGTTTGTCTCAATGTGTCCGTGTGCTTTGCGTGATTGACGTTGCATCGTTGGAATACAACGAAAGAAAAATAAATTAAAAAAGTAAAAAAAACGAAAGTTCTTTTTACATTTTTAATTTATTTTTCATTGCTATTATATATATATATATATATATATATATATATATAATATTCTGAATAGCAATGAAAAATAAATTAAAAATTTAAAAAGAACGTTCATTCTTTGTACATTTTTAATTTATCTTTCTTTCTAAAGTTTTTTTACATTTTTACATTTTTAATTTATTTTGCATTGCTATTCATTATATATATATATATATATATATATATATATATATATATATATATATATATATATATATATATATATATATATATATATATATATATATCATTACCATCGGATGTTTGGCGCATGGACCGACTCATTTTTTTAGGGGATTGGGGGGGATCATTTGCTAATTTGTTCACCCTTAGACCCGATGTCCTAAGTGTCACTGTAATTGAGATGATTTTTTTTTTCTTCACATTTTTCAAATCACCCGAAATTTCACCTTCAAATTGTCATAACTTTTATGTTTGTGGTTGTAATAGCACGAAATAACTGTTGTCGTATTCTGCAATGTATGTTTATTATAAATAAATCATTATTCGATGCAATTGGTTTCAAGAAAATGACTCGTGAGCTCCCAAAATCTTAAAAATCTGTAAATGCGTAAATTTCAACTTCCAAATGCATTATAAAAAAAACTTATTCTCTTTATTTGGTCCACATAATGAATTATTTCTGTGACATGTAGCGTGCCGTTGGAAAGGGTAGAAAGTAGAGAACTTTTTGAAACAAAGCTAAGTTCAAAATAGCTTCGTTTTTTTTTATAATGAATTTAAAAGTTGACATTTTTCATAAATTTACGCATTTTTAAGACATTGGAAGCTCACGAGTCATTTTCGTGAACCCAATTGTATCAAATAATGCTTTACTTATAATGAGCATACATTGCGGAATACAACGAAAATTTATTTCGTGCTATTACAACCACGAACAAAAAAGTTATGACGATTTAAAGGCGAAATTTCGGGTAAATAAAAAAAAACGATAAAATCATATCTTAATTACCGTGACACTTGGGACATGGGGTCTAAGGGTGGAGAACTAGCAATCCCCCCAATTCCCCAAAAAATTGTGTCGCTGCATGCGCCAAAGACCCTGTATATGTGTATATGGGCGTCATTTTTCATGAATTGTCTCAAAGATGTATGTAGAAATGTGTCTTGCAACATACTTCAAAGTCAAGTTGATGCAAGGTATGTCTTCAATTCGGGGCATGTATCAAGAATGCACAAGCTACCAATTCATGTTGCCGGGCCGTCCGGACGATCACAATATTCAGTGTAAACTACGAAATTTGTTTCCGCGTTAAAAATATAGCACTGATAAAATGGAGTTCTCAGAGGGTCCTCAGGCGCTTTCGAAAGCCGAAGTGCCCAACGAAAGTCTTCAGCAACGATACTCCCGTGCGCGATCGAATTGCATGTATAATATTCAAAGACGATCTATAACGAGATTAACGATTGACAATTTGATCTGCGCCTTGGCCTTCCTCGGCAACCGTCGAAAGTACGGTTTCAATTTGTGCAGGAAGTGTCGAACTTCGGTTCTGATCGGCAAAAGTGTCCTTCGAGTTCGCACGCTCATGGTGGATCGCGCGGAGCGTTTTTTAAACGTCATTCCCTCGGCTACTCGTTCGTCACGGTTGGTCTGCGTGGTAACGTCCGTGTCCGTTGCGATTTCCTCGTAAACGTCGATCCGATCGTCGTCGTCTTCGTCCTTGAGGTCGTAATAATTCTTGGCATCGTCATAGTCGGCGTCCAGCATTTCAATAACGTTTTCTTCAGTTTCGTACTCCGGCTCCACGTCCTGCTTGTTCTCGTCCGCCGACAAAACGTCAATTTTGTTCGGCTCGTCATCGACGGGCTTGCGTTTTTTTCGCGTTCTCCTACGCGCCGTGACGATTTTCGTTTCGACCGTTGAATCGACGAGGTCCGTGTCCGTGTTTTTCTTGTTCCGCCTGGATCTTCGGGGCGCTTGCACGGGCGTCTTCGTCTGCTGCGTCTGTTGCTCGGGCAAGTTGATCTTGATGAGGAAGCCGGGCGGTATGCTCGAGAGACTGTTGACGGGTATGGGGGCTCCGAGGCTCGAGATGTTACCGGCGAACGGTAAAATGACCTTTTTCCCGTCGCTCGTGATCGCCATGCCGGGACCGCCGCTGTTGCTATTCGCGATTGTCAGAGGCTGAAATTGATTGTTGGCAAATTGTATCTTCCAATTGTTCGCGGGTATGGGTACTTTGCTCACCCGATTATTCTCAACGTTCAAATGTTCGACTTTCGGTATGTTTATCGAGGTGGAGCGTTTCGCACGGCCGCGTTTTTTCGCCAACGGGGCCGGTTTGTTGTCGACCTTTGGCTTTTTACTGGAGACCATTGGTCTGCCCGAGTCGTGTATAGCGGACAATCTCATCTCGAGATTCTCCTCGTCCTCCTCCTCGTCGTCCGGCTCGATGGCCCGCCCGTCGGCCTTCGCCATCGCCTCGGTAACCTCTTTGATCGTCGGCACCGCGTCGCAAGGGCCGACCTTGTGGAAACTCTGACCCGTGAGAAAATGCTTCGAGCAAAGCACCAACTTTCTTATCTGATTCGGCGACATTTTCAGGAGATCCTCGCGTCCGAGAAACTGACACCATCTCAGGCAACGGCCGATCTCGTAAGCCGGAAACGGATGAAACTTGTAACGCTCGATCTTGTTGCGGGGATCCGACCTCGAACGACCGCAAGCCGCGCAAGCTTGGCTCTCGAGGACCGCACTCGTCAAGGGCTCGCACTTCTTCGCTTTCTCCGCAATCGTCGATGGCGCCGACTGCTGAATCGTTTTCGCGCTGTTGTTCGGCGTTTTCGTAATTACGAGCTGCAGCTGGTGCTTGTGTTGGGGATTCTCGAATTGACACGCGGCGTCAGCGATATATATAGTGGGCACGGCATTGTCGCAGAGACGCGCTCTGTAACCAGGCATAAATTGTGATCTTTCAAAGTGTTTCGAGCATATGTAACAGTACAATATTTCCTTTCGGGTAAGACGATAGTAAGAATCGATACCGACGAAATCCAACCACTTCAAGCAACGAAATTCCTCACCGGGAAAGTGATGAAAGGTCGTACCGTCGTAATCGCTTTCCGGCGGATCCTTACGATACCTGCCGCACAATACGCAAGCTATGTTGTAAAGACTCTGAGTTGGATCGTAGATCGACGGCACACCCGTACAATTCAATCGGTCCTGATACTCGTTCAAAAAGTCTTTACGCTCAAAGTGCTTCGAACAGACCATACGCTGCAACAATTGCTTCTTCGTGAGCTTGTACAGATCCTCGCGGGAACAAAATTCCAACCATTTTTTACAACGCTCCTCGTAGTTGACCGGAAAACCGAAAAACATGTAATCCTCCTCTCGGTTGTTCGGATTCATGCGCGAACGACCGCACACTACGCACGGATGTGGCATCTCGATTCGCACTTTGCTCGTCTTCATGTACCAGTTATTTCCGTGATCTTTCTTTTCGTCGGCACAACGATCATGGTCGAGCAACCTCCTAATTGCTACGAAGGATTCATCGCAGCAGCCGCGACGCGACGCTCCTTCGGTTCTCCGAGCTGGTGTTGCCGGCGGCTTCGTAGTCCGGTGACATTGTAGAGGGTTGCGTTCGACGACGAATGTTGACGCGCGGCTGATTTTGCACGATGTCGTGTAGACGCCGAGACGCTCGAGGAAATTCTGAAAAAAATCATACGTGCTTGTAGTTTGTTTCCGGAAGACGCGGACAGCTTGAGAATCGGTCGTTACGTACGGCGGATTGTCGATGGGAGATCGTAAGCTACTTTTCAACGAGTGGTACTTAACGGGCTACATCTACTTAGCTGGGGCAAAGTTGCATTAAAAAAATATATTTTTATTCGATAGTATCAACTTTTAGCTATATTCCCTGAAGATTTCATCGAAATATATCCTAAAATTGAATGAACAACTTCTAACAGTCGGTCGGAGAAACATTCTAAGGTCTCGCTTCAAAAAAGAAAATCTTCATATTTTGATACACTAGACCAAAAATTAAAGGAACAGAAAGCTTCAGACATTTTTTAAGTGTTTTTTGAAGCGCTGTATCTGTGTGAAAAATAGTTGCATCGAGATGAAAAAAAAGCATTCTGAAACTTTAAGTTTCTAGTTTTGAGATCTGTCGGCAACATTTTTTTGTGAGCTACGGTTATCGCGCAATCATGAGAAATGCGCAAAAAAATGTCCAAATTTTTAAATTTCTTTTCAAGGTTCCACGAGTTCAGGATTTTTTAAAGTTAAATCAATGGATAGGTCAGTCAGCTTGTTTATTCAGCTTTAGTTTCGTTTTTTTAGTCTCTCTACGTCAAATTTCGCTGGAATATCCGACCTTGAATGAAAAAGGATCCGTCCGTCTTTGATCTTCGATATCTCAGCAACCAATGATCGTACAAGGATTTGAAGGGCAGCTTCGAAACCTTGAATACATTTCCTACAAAATTCTTTCATTGATTTTTGAGAAGTTTTATTTTCATCCTCAACATTGATATGAAAAAAGTACAAAAAATTGACGTTCTACGGCTTTTGAGTAAATCTACCACTACACTACAAACGTTGATGGAAAGACTAGGGTTGCCAGGTTTTTTTCAGCTTGATGTATCCCCAATAGCCCTGTAAATTTGCGAATTGATCTGTCGCACTGTTTTTCCGGACCGATTGATCGAAGTTTACAAAACAATTGAAGGAACAAGTCTATTGTTCCTAAACATCGTGTAATCATCATCAAAATGAAAATACCAACTTTTTCGACTTTTTTCACAACTTTGCAGTAGTTGCTTGTTAAATTTGAAAAAAAAATTCGAAAAATTTTCAATTTTTTTTTTTATTCGTAAAACAGTTCAGAAAACAACACAGACAGATCTCAAAAACTAGAAACTTGAAGCTTTAAAATGCTTTTTTTTCATCTCGATACGACCATTTTTCCCACAGATACAGCGCTTCAAAAAACACTTTAAAAAATGCTAGAAGCTTCCTGTTCCTTTAATTTTTTGGACTAGTGTAGTTACGTAAAAGTGACGATTTTTCCCCAGATTTTATATGCTCGAGTTTCAACTCGTCGCCACGTTGTTTAACAAAGTGACTCGAAAAATCGACGATCGTCAACGACTCGTATTTATTGTCAACTTGAATAACCCGTTTGGTTTTGAGATTTCGGATGGACCGTTTCAGCTGGAGTGTACACTGCCAAACGGCGTGAAAAAAGATTTCATGTGCCGTCGGCCATTTTTCAATTTTAGAGCAAATAAAAGCTCAAATTTGAAGCAAGGTTGGATGGGTAAAGTTGCACGATCGTCACTCCAAACAATACTCTAAGGTTCACGAGTACACCCCGTCAGACAAGTCTTTCGCATGGAGTAGCGATCCGAGTATAGTTGAGTTCAACGCTCAACTGTTCCTGTATAATACCACGTGTCATGAGAAGCAGTTTTTTCGTGCTCCTGTACGGGACCAATCAAAACACTGCTTCATAACGTATTTAATATTGTGTGTGTAATGGAGTACTGTTGGAAGTGAATACTATTTGAGAGGGTTGATACCTTGAAGGCAGGAACAAATTTGCTTATTTTCATGATTTTTCTTAAAAGAAAAGTTTTCACCGCCATTTTTTAGACGCAGGGTCTGTTTTATTACTACGTTTAGCTGTTGGATGGTATTTAAAAAAATAATCTTTAAAAATGGCGGAGGTATGGCACTTAAAGCTGAAGTTTGCATCGTTTAAATGCAACGATTTTTTTTCGCAACTTTCCTCTGGCAAGTTCGAGCTGCGAAAAACAAGCAAACATTTTTTAGGATTCTTATTTAGCGATCTACAAGAAATCTACGAACATGATTTTGGACAACAATGAAGATTAGAAATTAAAAAGAATTTTCGCTGCGTTCCAACGATGCAAACTTCAAGCAGATTATGGCACAGTAAACTGCATTTTCAAAATGGAGTGACGTATAGCTAAAAAGCAATCAACCAATTCGGATGAAATTAGGTATAAATCTTTCTAACCTTATTGTCTAAAACATGACTCTAAATGTTCTTAAAAAGTAGAAAAAAGACAATTTCTTTATTGCAAAATTGAGCGTTTTTTTTTCGAAAAATCCAATCTTTTTGTTCCAATGCGTACTATTTCATTGATTTTCCACATTTCTCGCTTTTTCTTGGTTCATATTCTGCGACTGAGTGTTAATGAAAGGAAAATCTTTGTTGGTTCTTTTTTAATTAATCCCGCCAATGCTAAATGTAACACCGTTTGACAACATTCACCACAACCCATTTAGGAGACTGGGCCATACGTCTGCCATTTTTGAAGATTAATACAATAAAATACCATGTAACAGTCAAAAGTAGTAATAAAACAAACCCTAAGTGTCAATGAAGGCGAAGAAATCTTTCCTTTTAAAAAAAAATCATGAAAACCAGCAATTTTTTGTCGAGCAATGAGCCTCGATACTGGGTTGCTTCAAACATAGATACAACCCATGAAAGTTCAACTTTAATGTTCCCATAAGTACTGCAATATCGCAGACGAGAATTCTTTTTTAAAACTGAACAAACGATGAACGAAACTCATAAAAAATCCAGACTTGAAGCTTTATTGGAAGTATCTGCATCTAAAAACAAATCAGTAACTTTAACACTCATAGAAAAAAACGCCTTTCCTTCACTTTGTACAATCATTTTTCATTTCAGATTTCATTGTTCAATCGTCATCCAACTCTTGATAGCAATTTTCTTGTATGTAATTCGTATTTATCGAACGATCGAAATTATTCTCCTAAAGTTATTTTATTCCAAGGAGTAATTTATTTCAATAAGCATTCGACATTTTATTTTTATCATCTTTGTCAATGCGCCTCCCTTGTTCAAGCAATGGACTCTACATGACAATTTCAGATAAATATTGGTATTTTCTGTTTCCGCCAGCGCAATATCCAAAACGGTGGCCATACACTCCAGCTGTATTGTCGTAACCGAAGGATACGTATGGTCTTGAAGTTCGCATAGTTGGAACGCAACGGAAGTATTCTTTTTTGGCACATTTAGGCTGCGAAAATCACTGAAACGTTTTTCCTTGCATTAGGGATGTGTAACTTAAATTTGCTATAAAAGATTTTAGATAATAACACGAATCAAGAAATTTTCAGAGAAACGAAGATTTTTCGTTACATCCCAATGATGCAAACTTCAGCACCATAGGATACGCAGCGGAAACGTTGATGCATATATTCGCACGGCAGACATTTATGTTCACAATACAAGTCTGACAGTAATCGCAGATTGAAAAAATAAATATTTTCACGACCATTCAGTCCGATGTTGATATTATTTGTGACGAAATCGAATTGACATTTTTCAAAGTTTTTCCGCTAATATACGAACGTATGTTGCGTCAAATTTAAGATAGAGAAAAAATGTTCGGCTTTTGCGTTGGGTGGTTACGTTCGATAAGTACTCGAGAAAACGACGCTTAGACGATTTGCGCTACGATTGAAAAATTCTTTGTATCGTTTTTCCTGATTGCGACCTAAATATATATATATATATTTGTGGGTGTGTGTGCATACACACGCGCTCGCGCAACAGAACACGTATCGCAAAGTATGAGCGTTTATGTTTTCTCCAAATTTTTAAGGTTATGTTTCGACATCAGCGCGTCCCAAAAATGTCTCGTACTCACCCGTGCCTTTGCCTTTTACGATTTTTCGAATCGCCGCGAACAATTCAAGCGCTCGTGCGATTTGTGGTGACGATTAGTAGAGAATCCGACCGAATGAAAATGTGACGAGTATTATTGTTTGTATATATTTTGCAAACAATTGCGACGACGATTATGGGAGTAAAACGGTCTAATCAACGAATTTCACCTTCCGCTGGTTCGACTATAGCGGAAACGAAGATGGCGACTGGATTTTATTGCGATGGCAGCAGCTAGCGCGACTTTCATACTTCCGTCGACGCGCGACGCCACTCGCTCGTTCCCCCGGGCGCGCCTTTTCATTCGTAAACTTGCCGCCACAAATTTTACGTTCTTCGGCATTTTCTTCCGATTCGTTCCTTGGGCCAATTGCGTGCTTCGTGCGTTTTGTAACAGAAATTGCGACAATTTCTTCTCAGCGGTAGAAATTCCGATAATAATAAGAATTGTGGTTTGTCGTTCGAAACTTTTAAACGCTTTTTTCTCGAAAGTACGCTTTCAAAGTCTGTGAGCAAAATGCTTCAAAAACTACTGCATCGATCGTTCTGACATTTTTAGGGTTTGTTCTAGATTTAAAAATATAGTATTTGGTCGAAGGATTTTTTTTTACGACGTACACTCTCGATTCGGTGAACGAAAAATGCCTATTTTTTCGCAAAAATCAAGACTCACTTTAAACACGCGGCATTTTGTTTAAAATTTATATTCCGGAAATTCCTTCGATTAGTCATTACATCTAGGCATAACCCGTTAAAGATCGCGATTCCTTTATCCGTAGATTCCGATAAATATCCACTCTAAAGTTTCCGTAAGTTCCGCTGCATTGTTTTCGCGAAAAAAGATACATTAAAATCTAGACAATTTAACGAAGTTTCTTATGACGAATCGCTACTCGAGCTGAAATTTTTTCAATGGGAGCAGCAAAAGTGTCACCAAGCCGTTTGAAGGACATGTGCAGCTCTTCCCGTTGATATCACTAACGCAGACTTTGATTATTTACTTTTACTCCGAATATTATGCACCCCTGAGAAATCTCCGATCGAAAATTTCTGCTATCTCTCTCACGCTCGTATGTCACGCGTGCGGCTTTTACTTCGCCTCAACTGCGGCTTAGTTCACGATTTTTAAATACCCCTACGCCACCCAGGTAGCATTTCAGGGAGGCTAGAGTGGGAGGAGTCCGATCTCTTGTGGAGAGACTTGAAAAAAGTGGCTACAAAAATGTGGTCAAACTGGGATAGCGCCACTATTGCTACGACTTCGAGAAGTGAGCTGCGTGTGACAGAGACGGAACAAGTAAATCATGGAGGCTAGAATGGGAGGAGGCCGATCTGTGCATTTCAAAGTGGCTACAAAAATGTGGTCGGACCGGGATGGCGCCACTATCTCTAAAACCTCGAGCACGAAGCTGAGTATCGATGTCGTGTAAGAGAGATGGAAGAGGATCGAATACGCATCCCAGCAAGCAGTGCAGTGAGATCGCGCGCAAAAGTTACCCCCTCTCTGGTCTCTTACGCGCCCATCGCCAATCATAGTAGCGCGTGTCCGTGAGCGAGCGACGCTCGGACATCTTCGGAAAGAGCCGAGCGTGCCGAAGTTTCCCGACCGCTCCTTCGGCAGCTACACCAACACATGGACGCCGAGCTCGTTCATGTGCGGCCAAGCCGAAACGAAGGCTTCAAGGGAAAAAGCAATGTGAGCACGACTCGCGCGTGACGTCACCCGACGGAACGCGCGAGGCTTTTAGATGATTTCGATGCTTATTTAGCTCTTGATTCTCTGCGTTATCAATGTATACAAAAAAATGTATCGCGCACCCTGATTGCTTATTTTTTTAGTTTATACGTTAATTTAAATATAATTATGAATCCAAATTACAACTTATTTATCTTCTAAAAAATTGTTTACGCTTTACTCACACCCGTCCTTATGCCAAATAAATTATAATTAATAAAAGTAAGCGGAAATATATTTATATTCGTATTATTATATTAATTCTCATAATTTCATCAAACGATAAAGCATTATCCCCAAAAGCAAGCCAATCAACCATCCGGCCGCGAATCGTCTGTAACAGGAAGTGTATATTCTACAAGCGATGGGATGGTCCCGTTGGTAGCGTTCCTGGCTTCGGTCCGCAGAAGCGTAGGATCGTTCCTCGCGCTCAGTGCTTTTTTTTTAATTATTATCACTATTAATTCTTGTTTGATTAGTTATTTTTATTAAGTTATCATCATTATTTTTATTAGTTATCTTTTAGTGCCGAAAAATTTATCGCACACTCCGACCGCTTATTTGATTAGTTCGTACGTTAATTTGAATGTAATAATAAATCTACATTACAACTTATGTATCTTTTAAAAAATTGTTTGCGCTTTACTCACACCCGTCTCTATGCCAAATAAATTGTAATTCATAAAAGTAAGCGCCCTGTCATTTTGGTCAACCGGTTGTACAAGACAGTTGAGTCAACGTAAAAGTTCAACGGTTGAATTTGGACAGCTTCTCAACTGTTCATCTTTGAAAGTCGACCATCCTGCGTTTTCTGTGGATGGTTGACTCGATGGTTAACTCGGCGGTTGATTGGATGGTTGACTCGACGCAATATATTTAATGATTAATCAAATTATACTGTCTTGATAATTAAATTGATGATTTGCGGAGAATTGAGTCATCAAACACTGGGGGGGGGGGGGGGGGGGAATATCCGCAGCAGATTGTGCGACGGAGTGAGACAACCATCCAGCGAAAACAAAATGGCCGCGGTTAAACAACCGTTGAATCAACCATTAGGATTTTTTTACGGTCGACTTTATATTTGTAAAGCTGTCCAAATTCAACCGTTGATTATTTCGGTTGACTTTGCAGTTGCCAAAATTGCTAGCGCGGAAATATATTTATAGTCGTATTATTATATTCATTCTCCTAAGTTACGATTCGCGACCGGATGGATGTGGCTTGTTTTTGGGGATAATGCTTTATCGCTTGATGATAGTATATGAGAATGAATATAATAATGCGAATATAAATATATTTTCGCTTAGTTTTTATGAATTACAATTTATTTCGCATAGGGACGGGTGTGAGTAAAGCGCAAACAATTCTTTAGACGATAAATAAGTTGTAATTTAGATTTATTATTAAATTAAAATTAACGTACAAACTAATCAAATAAGCGGTCGGAGTGCGCGATAAATTTTTCGACACTAAAAGATAACTAATTAAAATAATAATGATAACTAATAAAAATAACTAATCAAATAAGAATTAATGGTAATCAGAATTAAAAAAAAAGCACTGAGCGCGGGGAACGATCCCGCGCCCCTGCGGACCGAAGCCAGGAACGCTACCAACGGGACCATCTCATCGCTTGTAGATTATGCACTTTCTGGTACTGACGATTCGCTGCCAGATGAATCATTCGCTTGTTTTTGGGGATAATTCTTTATCGCTTGATGAAAGTATGAGAATTAATATAATAATACGGATATAAATATATTTCCGCTTACTTTTATGAATTATAATTTATTTGGCATAAGGATGGGTGTGAGTAGAATGTAAACAATTTTTTAGAAGACAAATAAGTTGTAATTTTGATTTATTGTTATATTTAAATTAACGTATAAATTTAAAAAAAAGCGATCAGGGTGCCCGATACATTTTTTTGTATACATTGATAACGCAGAGAATCAAGAGCTAAATAAGCATTGAAATCGTCTAAAAGCCTCGCGCGTTCCGTCGAGTGACGTCACGCGCGAGTCGTGCTCAGATTGCTTTTTCCCTCGAAACCTTCGTTTCGGCTTGGCCGCACATGAACGAGCTCGGCGTCCACGTGTTGGTGTAGCTGCCGAAGGCGCGGTCGGGAAACTTCGGCGCGCTCGGCTCTTTCCGAAGATGTCCGAGCGTCGCTCGCTCACGAACACGCGCTACTATGATTGTGTGATGGGCGCGTAAGAGGCTAGAGAGGGGGTAACTTTTGCGCGCGATCTGGCTATATATCATTTTGCATCTCTCTCGCACGCAGCCTACTTCTCAAGTATCAGCTGCCTTATGCACAGTTCACTTCTCATTATTTACTTGTTCCGTCTCTGTCACACGCAGCTCACTTCTCGACGTCTTAGCAATCGTGGCGCCATCCCGGTATGACCACATTTTTGTAGCCACTTTTTTCAAGTCTCTCCATAAGAGATCGGACTCCTCCCACTCTAGCCTCCCTGTCCCTAATAGTAAACAAAAACTAATAGACAACTATTTTGAAATTGCTACTTGGGCAAGGTGCTTAGATTGAAAAAGAAAATTCCCCGAAAACGAAGCAGTGGAACTCATTTATACTTCGAGGTTGAACTTCTGTTGAACGTATTTACGTCTAGAAAAATTAGCACTTTCAACATTCATCGGGAAAAAACTCGGCCCTCCACGAATTGTTAAAAAGTTTGAGGTTAGCTGCGGCCGAATCATACCAATGTCGCAGAGTACAAATCAAGACTATTCGAATTAATTCCAAGCGATTTCATACGTCCCTTCGTTTCATATTGGCGATTAAAACTCCCTCCAGTTGTTCCATGTATGTAAATTATTTCGAGGCAACTTTTGAAACAAGTTTATTCTTAAGGGGAGATATACACCTAGATGATCGAAAAAATCGATTTAGAAGCTATGAACATTCCGTCGACCCTAGAAGACCTACTCTATGGGCCTGGTATCGATGATTCCATGTAAGTTGACAATTCATGATTTATTCATTCCCAAATTTTCAAACGCGTTTTTCTCAAAACCACGTTTTTCAAATCGGTACCCAAAATTTCTCGAAAACCAATGAACCGATTGCCTTGAGGTTTTTTGTGGTTATTCTGTACACCATTATCTAGTCCTTGTCATAGGATTTTTTTCCGTTACTTAGTTTTTGTTTTATAGGCAAAATAATAACTAATTTTTTACCCAAAAATCACTATTTATGTTTAAACGTCCGCCATTTTGTCATAAATCGATATTTTCAAAATCGGCTATGACAAGTACTAGATTATAGTATCTAATTTAATAATCTTTTTGGTTTTTTTTTCAGATGATTTTTGAAGAAACGCCGGTGGGTACCGTATACGCAGATTTTTTTACGACGCTCCAAGGATCATACAATATCCTTGTATATTTTTGATATTTTTAAATAAAGAAAATTAAACATATTTTTGAATGTATATACTTTTAGATAAATAAAACCCCAATCCGAAATTTCAAATAGTTTTTCTTGAAAAAATTCACCAAAATGACCTTTTTCCGGCTCCTAGGTGTATATCTCCCCTTAAATCATATATAAAAAGATTCTTCGATGGGCGCAAAAGTCGATCTCTTGACTATAACCAATGCAACCACGACAAATTGCGATGAGGGCTCAACTGTCATGCGAAGCATACAGTTTTTTCTGATTACAATAACTCGTGATTGACTTGTTCCAAGCAGAATATCATTTTCGCAAAACCGCCAGAGTCGTTTCAAGGTCGAATACCATGATTACGCCTCGGTGACAATTTTTTTGTGATCAGCAAAATCAGTGAAGAATCTTTTCGCGTTACATGAGCGTTAAAATCCTGACTCCGAGGATGGCAGAAATCGCTGCCAATCTCAACGTCGTCAGGGAAAAAATTGCCGCGGCAGCGGCAAAACGACCCCAGGTAATTTTACAAATTTTTCAACAGGTCGATAAATACTTCGCGTCGGGGGCACGACCTTCGACTATTGGGGTTCTAAGTGCAGAGTAACAGGTGTAAAGAGATTTTCTCTATGGACATGTTTCGAATGTTCCCTTATAGCGACAGTCTTGATTCAGTATAATTTCGGTTCAATTTTGAGGTTAGGATTTTGTACACACAATTAAAATCATTGCTTTTTCAAGTTTCGTTTTTCCTGTTGAAAAATATCAATAAACAACGAAGATGTTGTTAATCAAACATGTTTAGATAATTATCAAACTTTCGTTTGAATGGATACTTTTTAAAAAATTTGAAAACTACGAAAATGGCAAGCTATAGAATAAAGTTTGATTTTCGACAAAAAAAATGGTGAACCATTTATTATTAACAGATGGATAAACATATTGAGAAATCATCCTGCCATATGGAAAATATTATTAACCATGCTGCGTCCAAATTTGAAGTGAATCGGACAAATGGATTTTGAGATACAACTTGCACCGTTTCATAAAACATAGCATTTGAGAAGCACGCAAATGAAAACAAGTACGAGTTGGACCTTGCTCTATTAGGGTTCCGTACATATGACCAATTAACTTTTATTCTAAACGAGATTTTTTAAATAGGTGTTTTTAATATTATTGAAAAAGTTTTTAACTTCTGTTGGTACGAGCCAATTGCCAATATTGTCACATTTTACGCAAAAAAAGAAGAGTCGGAGAAAAATGAATTAAATATACTGTCTACAGTATTTCTTTTATTTGCAATCTAGTTGCTTCCGTAACGTCAATCTCTTGTTTTTTGCTGGCACCGACTTCAAAAATAAGTCATTTGGTATTTTAAATATTTAAATAACAATAATTAAATAGATAATAAATTTATAATGAGAATATATAAACATTTTCATGATAAATTTATTGTATTATATATGCAATAAATTATTACATATACTACATTATGAATCAGCGTTTTCAGTATTTGTTGCTTAAATATGGTATATGGTACAGAATATACAGAAACTTAAGATTCCTGACTGGTTTAGATTTTTACATAGCCCCTGTAACAAAAATAGTCTAAAACTGACAAATTTGACGTACCCTCATTACTTTATTTTTGAAGATGAAAATGAATAAAAAATGTATTTGTACTCTACTCAATAAGCTTTAGACAATGGCACCCCATATGGATGGACAAGCAGACAGGTGGACAGACGGCAGAATAACATCAATAGGGTTCTGTTTTGCCCTTTGGGTACGGAACCCTAAAAAGATGAAACTTAGCAGGGAAGTTCGCCATAGCGCAGAAGCCGGTCTGTCCCATCATAAAAATTGTCATAACTGGGTCAACTTTACGCGTTTTCACAAAACCGGTGCAGAACATTGAAGTTAAGGGGGGAGATATCTTAAGGCAAAGAAAAAATTACTGATTATCATGGATTTTTTAAATATATTTTGAGACTTAGCGTACGTTTCGTAACGATTTTTGGCTCTTACATGGTATTTCTTTGTAGTAGTAGTATTTATTTCAGGTATACCCCTTCAGGGTGTTTACACAGACGAAATCCCCCCTACATGTTCCTTTCCGCTTACAAGTTTTTCCTTAAGTCTAATTATATTCTATTTATATTTTGCATATCGTTTCCACTCTCGCATTCTTTCTTTCGTTTGTTACTTTTCCAACTAGTTTCTAGAATTGCTTTATGTACATACATAGTTCTGTTACAGGTTCCGTCTTTAGCGCCATTTGTATTTTTCTACCGAATTGGTATCTTCCTTCCTCCCCTATCCACTTTTCTAGATCTTCTACGATCTCTTTTTAAATTTTTTCCTTGATTTTCTCGCACGTACATATGTGGACTATGTTCTCCACTTCTTATCCACACGGTATTTCTTTGTATTAATCTTTAACAATGGCAGAGGTATGGCACAGTCTTCTAAACGGGTTGCAACGGATGTGTCAGACATTGTGACACGTAGTGTCGACATGATGAATCTGAAAAAAACCAACAATGATTTTTCTTTGATTAACACTCATATGCAGAATATGAACCAAGAAAAAGTTGAAAAACGTTGAAAATCGATGAAATGGTACGCTCTCAAACAAAAACATTGAATTTTCCGAAAAAAAAGCTACATTTTGCAATAAAAAAGACTTTTCTATTTTCAAAAACACTTAGGGTCATGTTTTAGACAATAAGTGTAAAAAAATATATACCAAATTTCATCAGAATCGGTGTTAGTTTTTCAGCCACACGCCCCGCCAGTTTTGAAAATGCAGTTTAGAAGACCGTGCCAGACCTCTGCCATTTTTAAAGATTTATGAAGAAAAAAATACCACGTAACAGCCAAAAGTAATAGTAAAACATACCCTAATTCTAAAAATTGGTGAAAAATCTTTCCTTTGTAGAAAAAAACGTGAGAATCAGCAAATTTTTTCCTTGCCTAAAGGTACTTCCCCCCCTTAAGTCCCTAGGATATAGAACCATGCAATAGGAAAAATTGTACATTTGAAATTTCAAGTTTGCGCGAAACTCCTTAGACTTTGTCTTCCTCGCCTTAGGACTTTGGATAAATTTATATACCTCGAAAGCTCGCCCAGCTTACAAGGTCACTTACCTACTCCGTTATGCGATAGCTACCAACTCTTCGTACCGAATGTAGCTAGTCTTCTTGCTCAAGTGCCATTTTCATTCGCAGGAACTCGGATACTTTCAACCGCGTTTGGTCGTAGTGGGAAAGACCAAACCGCCCGAGCTGTTGATCGCAGCTTACGAAGCAGATCAGCGTCATTTTGGCGAAAATTATGTCAACGAACTGACCGATAAGGCCTTCAATAAGGACATTCTAGAAAAATGCGGAGACATCAGATGGCACTTCATCGGCCACTTGCAACGCAACAAAGTTAACAAAGTGCTCAGAGTACCGAACCTCTATCTAGTGGAAACTATCGACAGTGACAAATTGGCTACGGCCGTTGATAATTCCTGGGAGAAACTGAGAAAAGACGAAGATGCCAAACTCAAAGTGATGGTACAGGTTAATACGAGCAAAGAGGACGGTCAGTTCAGCTACCACTTTCACTTTTATTTGAAATAGTTACAAGTCCTGATTCGTAAAAGTCTCGGTCTTGAGATGGGATAGAATAATACGCTACAAAAAATTCACCCTCTCAGGGTCTTCAAGGTTATTTCAAGGTCAACTTGAGTTTATTTAAGGGAAGGGTAGGGGTTTCAACGTGAAAAAAAAAAACACTTTTTTGCGATTTTTCTTCATCTTTATGGATAGAGTAAATTTATTGAAACCTTTTGTACATTGTTGAGTGTCATTTCAAGAACATTCCGTGAAATTTGTACGCGAAAATATCCACAAACAAGCGGGTGACAAAGCTTTTCCAAGAACGCCTTTGGAAAAACACGATTTCGAGAAAAACGCGTTTGAAGTTTAGAGAAGTCGGAGCTACAGTGTTAGAGGACCGGGACTAAATAGTCAATAACTTCGAGAGTTTTGCTCTGATCGACTTGAAATTTTGGGATTATATTCTTGAAATGTTTAACTATAAGAAAAGACAAAAAATGATTTTTCAAAAGTGCAAACCCCTACCCTCCCCTTAACGCGAGCCAATATTTCCCATTTGTGAATAATTTTTTGCACAACGAAACAAGTAACATTAGTCTGGTATTTTTATTTGTTTGGCTTCAATTTTTCCAAACATTTAGATTCGATATAAATGATATCCAAGATTAACATCAATTTTAATAATGCCAATGATAAATACGGATAATTTATTGGCGTTACAGAAAAGCAAGGCTGCGAAGTCGAAGAAGCCCCCGCTCTGGTGAGGCACATTATAGAAAATTGCAAAAATCTGAATTTCATGGGTCTGATGACGATTGGCGCTTACGGCTACGACGCATCCAAGGGGCCCAATCCCGATTTTATAAGCCTGAAAAAGTGCAGGGAGGACGTCTGCAAGGCATTGGGATTGGAATCCAAGAACGTGGAACTTTCCATGGGCATGTCAAGTGACTACGAGCACGCGGTAAGTTTGGCTTAGATATTGTTTCAAACAATTTTCGAGAGCCCGCATCAACAATTCGCGTCAATTGTACAACCTTGAAAATGTGCGTTTGTAAAAAAATTGGCAATCAGTCTCCGCGGATACTCGGACGCAAATATGCTTTACGATCTTTTGAAAAATATGCCAATTCCGCAGGTGAAGCGCTCATTCGTTTTTCGTGCCAATAAATTTCGTGGTACGAGAAAAACGAGATAATCCGAATGATTTTCTATTATTAGGTTGAGGTCGGCAGTACAAATGTGCGGGTGGGCAGCTCTATTTTCGGCGAGAGGCAGAAGAAAACGTAGACGTAACGAAAAACAAAGACAATAATAAACTAGAAATATATACATCACACAATAATGTTGAATAATGTACGATAATATATATATATATGTGTACAAATATTTATGTGCGTCGAAGATGTAACCGAAGGCTGGCTGACGGATTTTATTTGCCGAGCTAATTATCGCGCGAATGCCTCTTTCGACAGAATTCATTAAAGTTTGTAGTGGGTGACGAGAACTGTAATGTCTAACTCCTCATTTCCCCAGCTGCTTTGCCGTTTTAAACTCGAGATATTTGATATGAAAGTTGGCAGGTTTTCACATATCTCGTACAGCAACTGTATCGAATGCTGACTGGTTTCGTCTTTTTAATACTGAGAGTAATCGCGTCTACATATAATTCCCGGTATATGAAAATTTGTATGTAAAAAAATATCTAAAAAAACAGACTTTTATTAACGCACTAAAAAGTAGAAAATATTTGTTTTACCAAGCTTTCATTTATAGTCTCCTGTATGTGACTATAAATAAAAGCTTTGGGCGCTCAACTTTTTGAATGTTTAATGAAATTGATCAATTCAGTTTCATTAAACGTATTCAATTTGGCACAATAGTAATTAGATAAATTATTAGCACACGTTTATACTCAGTTTCAGGATTTTTATTTAAGAAATGTAAGGTTACAAACGAGTTTATTTGCATAACTTGCTTCACAAGTTTTTACAAAATGCTTTCTTGCTATTACCTTAACTCTATTTGTTACCCCGTGTGCTCCTTCCCTTTTCACTCTTACACGCTTTCCCTTTTTTTCTTATTTTACTCCTCCTCTCCATCGCTTTCTACTCCCCACTCCTTTTTGCAGGGCTGGGTTGAAATTCCGACCTTTAAGGGGTGAGATGCAGTCAGAGGCGTGAAAAAACGAGCATTTTCAATATTTTTTTTTAATAGTAATTAAGTTTGTTTTACAAAAGTGGTTACACAGATTTTTTATGTTATATTTCAACTTGTACAAATTTTCAAAGAAAAATATTGATTATTTATTAAAATATCGCCATCTTTGTCGGACCTCCTTCGGCATGTAGTGCTTTGCGGTGACCATCATTAAATTTTACTGGATTATCTGGAATAAAAAAACCAAAAAGAAATCATTAGTTTAATAATAAATCTAGTCCTTTAATCGAAGCTTTTTTTTAATTAACAAAATGGCGGCTTCCGACAGATAACTTTCGATTTTCGACCGAAAAATTGCTCGTTGTTAAAAAAAATATAAATTTTCAACAAAAATGAAAATCCTTCGACAGTATTTAACGCTATCAATAAGCACATCAAATTTCATCAAAATCCATCGAGTGGTCTTCGAATTATAGTGGTCACCGACTTGAAAAACATAATTTCGAGAAAAACGCGTTTAAAGTTTTTCGATGTGGATACGGTATTATATGTTCGTAAAATTTTGAGCTCGATGGATAAAGCTAAACTTTTTTATGTATTTTGATCCGCTGAATCCGAATATCACAATTTTTTGCCGAAAAGTCGAGCATTCAATTGTTTATAGCCAAGTGTTAAAACAATTTTTCAAAAAATTATAGTTTTCCGGGTGAATTATTTTTTTAAATATTTTGGGCAATTTTAAAACGAAAGTATTCTTTATAAAATTTCGCTAAAGTTCATAGTTTTTGAGTAATAAATTTTTGAAAATTTCTGATAGAGTTTTCCAATTTTACACTTGATTTATGTATAGAAATACTAATTAAAAAATTACTTACATCGAATCATTAATTCCTGGCCCATACAATAGGGCTTCTGCCGATGTGGACGCTTCCAAAATATCAATTTGTTTTTGTCTTCGAAGCATTCGGCCTTCCCGGGTATTATCGTTTGCGCGTTCGTCAGCTGCTACCTGCCATGGGGACCCGACGCCCCTTCACTAATTGTGGGATATCGCGGAAACTATCCCCGTATAGTGGGATATAATTGTGGGATATCCCAGAAACTATCCCGGAAACTATTCATTAAAGGATTGATTAGAAATTTTCAGGGAATATTTTCGAAACATCATACTTCAAGAAAATGTATTTGAAAAAATCGATTTTTTGAAAATGTGGACTGCATCTCGCCCTTTAAAGGATCAGAACGCTCAAAACTCGAAAATATACTACCTCTGAAGATCAAAACTCCGAAAGAATTTTACACGAAAGACCAAAAATCCGAAAATCTGAACACCGTCAAAATAATTCGGCTATGGAAGTTTTAAAAGTTTCAAAATTTTCGATAAATCGACGAATTATTTCAAGATTTTTTTTAAATTAATCAGTGATTTTACGTCAATTTTGAAATTTGACTAGACAATGTTATACGTCCTACATCATTTACAGTCAACTGTGTAGACTTTCGCTGGCATGATCTTGACCAACCTTGTAATTTCGGAACATTAAAATTAGGAATTTTAAACCGTCGGCGCATTCAAAGTTCGGAATTTCAACCCGGCCCCCATGTCAAGATCACACCAGCAAAAGTCTACACAGTTGACTGTAAATTATGTAGAACGTATAACATTGTCTAGACAAAGATCAAAATTGACGCTAAATCACTTCTTAATAAATAAAAATTCTTTAAATAATTCGTCGATTTATTGAAAATTTTAAGTCAAGTTAAACAAAAGCTTGTTAAAAATAAAAGTGGCTTGGTCGCGATATGTTACGAGTGAGCTATGCGATTGTAGATCCGTTTTTGACGCTTGTCCTTTCCTTCTCGTCGCAGCCTCGTCGATGGATTTATTAAGCCACGTGTCAACGTTACAGCGTAGGCGTATTCGCGGTTTTGGTATCACGCCAAGATCCCTAATAGAGCTATTGGCGAACTCGCTGGGAGGCAATCGACCTCCTGGTTACGCGCGATCTGAATGAAGTAGCATCACAGAACGTCAATGAGCGCAGTTTCGCTTAACATCGTTACGATCGCCCATCAAATCTTCTCATCACACCGTTCACTGGAGCAGTGCATCGAACCGTCTACCACAAGAATGCAATCGAACCCAAGCAAACTCATAAATTAATCTTCCAACAATTGGAGACCGTCCATCCGGAATGTTGTCAATGCCGACAATATTTCTGACTATCGATATATTCGAGGATCTTTAAGGGGCCACATCCACCTAGAGGCCCGGAAAAATGGCCAAGTTCCGATTGTTTTCCTGGCAAACGGTTGGTGGAAAAGAAACGCATTTCTTTTTAACGGGAGGGTAGGGGTTTCAGCGTGAAAGAAAACACTTTTTTGCGCCTTTTTTTTCATCTACATGGATAGAGTAAATTTATTGAAACCTTTTGTACATTGTTAAGTGTCATTTCAAGAACATTCCGTGAAATTTGTTCGCGAAAATATCTACAAACAAGCCGGTTACAAAGCTTTTCCAAGCACGCCTTTGGAAAAACACGATTTGCGGTGTTCACTGTATCTCAGCTAGAAATTATCTGAAATCAAGTACCATTAAAATTTAGTCAAAGTATCATCAAATCCTCCTCCCATCGGTCTTTGATAATTTTTTTTTTTTCATTTCTAAATTTTTGGTGGTCATGTAAAGTGAAAAGTGCTATTTTTGACGAAAAATTCCGCCATTTTGGGGGTGGAAAACCCCCTCAATGTAAAAGAAAATCTCAAACTAACCGTTGGGGGGAGGTATTTTATATGTAGAAAGTGTGTACCAAGTTTGGAATAAATCGGTCATGTAGTTTTCAAATGGCAGTGAACACGGACTTGGAAAAAGTGGTTTCGAGAAAAACGCGGCACCGGCTTGTTTGTGGATATTTTCGCGAACAAATTTCACGGAATGTTCTTGAAATGACACTTAACAATGTACAAAAGGTTTCAATAAATTTACTCTATCCATATAGATGAACAAAAATTCGCAAAAAAGAATTTTTTGTCACGATGAAGCCCCTACCCTCCCCTTAACATAAAGGTACATATGTTGAGAGTCTTTAAAGGGATATTTACTTCTGACATCAAGTGTAACGTTCTCAGTTTTTTTCACACTTTTTTACCCGACCACGAAATTATTTCGAGCTTCTCCAGAATTACCGATCTTTTTCCTTGATCGGCGTTGCAAAAACCGTATTAACGGGGTTCTAAATAAAAGAGAGCCGGGTCCGAGATCGTTGTTTTGAAATACTTTTATTATATGAACGATAAGTGTAAGGACTGCGAAGCCTCCTTAGACGGTAGGCCCGCTCATATGCTTGCGAAAAAGAAAACGCGGGGAAAGAATATGAGGTGGAATACGCTGAATCGCTAGATAGAGATATACATACGTATGTATATAAATATATAGTTATTACATATATGTGTTAAACGATTAGTGATGGTACCCGTTGTCATTTTTCTTTTCTTCCTCGTCTCACGTTCAATAGTCCCGACGATCATCGCAATTTTTCGTGCGGATTCACTTGTTTTTTTTTTTTCGTATATCCTCGATTTTTCGTTCTTTCGAGTATTTCGGGGTTTTGTTGTTCGATGTGACATTGCGAGCCAACACGAGCGGGCCTGCCGTTAAAACGAGACGACACCTTGTATAACGATAGATATATTGAATGTGTGCATGTATTACATGTGTTTTTATGTTCGTGTCCGTGTGTGTGGTATTCGTGTGGGTGTAAGTATACAAGTGTGCGTGATTATGTGCATTTTAAATACGATGCTCGGGGCCAGCCGTTTATTCGTCATCATCGTCTCCCTTGCCGGTCAACATGGCGATAAGGCTGGGGGTGTCGATCATACCCTTCTCATCAATGTACATATTGTCGAAGGCTTCGTTAACTTCCTTCGCGGTAAACTTCTCTCCGAACGTGGTGAGTGCGTGCCTCAATCTTCAAGAAGAAAAAAATATCTTTATAGTTTTCGTACTTTGCTATTTACATTGGAGGCGCGATAATCCGTTTTAAAAGTATCCGTTCCAGTCTATATTTCATTGAATCTGAGAGATCGCGATTCTACTCGATGTGGGAAAGTTTTTGGGAATTTCTGCCGGACGTTTACTTTACGGATACTTCAACCCCAGAACGGTACCCTGGGGTGAAATACCACCCCAGGCGAATTTAAATCTCGCGCCCTTTACGAATTTTTCATGTTTTTCACCCTTTCACCTCATTTTTTTACTAACTTTTCCTACTTCGAGCGTAATCGCCGTCGGCCTACGTGATTCTGCATTAAAAACGACAAGAATGAGCCCAAGTTGAACCCTTTTCGTGAAATTTTACCGGAGATATGAATTTTTCAAAATTGGGGTGGTTTATCACCCCAGTTTACCATGATAGGTAAAAAAATAAGGTTATCATTCTAGGGTTAAGGCGAAGATGTACCACGTGACATGAGTGCGCGAGAGATATCTGAAATTTTTGAACAGCGATTCCTCAGAGATGAATAATATTTAGGGGAAAAGGAAATCATCAAGCTCTGCGTCAGGAAATTCTCCAGAGCCTGATGCTTTGTTTTTTCCTAAAAAATGTAACCATCTATGAGAAGATTGTTTCGGAAAATTTGTGAGGTTATGTTGACCTTCTACATGCCCTTGAGTATGCTTCGAAAATAGATGTTTTAGTGAAAAATGAATTTTTCGTCGCAGGTAAAAGTGAATGGAAATAAGGAGGTGCTTCAGTCGTACAAGTCAACAAGGGTGTGAATATTTCAGTCTTAGATCGTACGAACTGTGAACGCATCATCAGCACCGAAGCAAACGAATCGGGTGACTTTATCAGGCTCATAAATACCTTTTGCCGTCAATTTTTCCGTTGACGTCGAAGGTGCTGAAGGCGTTGATGACGACGTCGTCCTCATCCGATCCTGCTGTAACCATGCCAACGGGGCATAGTGAGTATCTTGGGAACGGTAAGGTGCACACAGACGTATAGGAAAAACATTCAGAGGTGGGCCAGGGTGGGGCGAAACACGTTCGCACACACGTTTGGTTAACACGTTTTTTTTTCTTCTTACTTTCTTTTTGTTTAGCTTTTTCACGATGACACGAAGAGAACGATGGAATTTTGACGATTTTGTTTTTCACAACGGGATGGAAGATTCACGGATGCTGCGTCATTCTCGTTATCGACACGATTGGAAACAATCACGGAGAGACAATTTCGACAATTTTGGGTCTGACACGCGTGCGAGAGAGACAAGGCTTCTCACTGATTTTTACGAGGGTACGGAACAAGGTCACATGGAACATGATAATTTTGCATTCAACGGAAGGGTGGAAACGATTAAAACCAATCAGGAGTATTTTTCTCGTTACTACGAGGACATTCAAATATCGACACTGATACGAATTTACCTCCAATGCGGTACTTTTTTTCTTTGTCTCTAAACTTTTCCCGCAGTTGCGCGATAGCAAGTATTTTTTTTTTACTTGTGTTCATCGCTTAATTGATTCTCGGTTGTTTTGTTTTTTCAGATGTTGATATCCCGGTATCGGCATTGGCACCATGACTCTAACGCTTTCTACACATCCGCGTGCACCCTACCGTTTCGGGTAGGGCACAAGCTGGATATGTCCCGTACGAACCTCCCGACATGCGAGCGGCGAACAGAGTCAGCAACTGAGTGAAGTTTATTGGTCCGGGAACCTCGCCGACCATGTCGTCCAATTCCTTGTCCGTCGCTAGCCGACCAACCGAGTCGAAGGTCGCGCGAAGATCCTCCTTGCCGATAACGCCGTCCTTGTCGTGGTCCATCAGCTGGAAGGCCTGCGTTTGGAAAAACGTTCGTCAGAGTTTCGTCGGCGATCGCTGGAATAAACCTCGTTCGGTCGCCGGGCTCCTCCACGTACGAAGATTTTCTTTTTTTCTCGCTATTTTCTTGGTGGTGAACATTTTTACGGGAGCACAAAAATCGGGCTCCACGATTGCTCGAAGCGAAAATGTTGATGAAAATAAGTTCGAGTAATTTTAGAAAACAGCGAATCGACGTTTCGACGATATTATTGCTTTGGGGGGGGGGGGGTACATTTACCTTGGTGGGTAAGAAAATAGCATTTTACGACAATATTTTCATTCGGTGGTATCATCTTTTAGCTATATTCCCTCGGAATGTTACAGCAGCACCGTACTTCAAACTTTAAGGCGTCATCACAGTGTAGAATTTTCAAAAAATCGTTTTCTTGCGTCATCCGATTGTATAGACGGTTATAAACATGTTCAATTTTCATTTTCGGTTGCTTCAAAGGAAGAGTTTTCAAGCTCAAAAGTATCAAATTTTGACACAACATTCTTTATCTTGCTATGGAAGGTTTTTTTTAATCTTCAGTTTTTTTCTCAAGTCGCCAACATTTTGTCAATTTTAATTTTAAAAAAACCTCCATAGCGAGATAGAGGCTTTCATACTGATTGATAATCCTTTCACAAATTTTGTTTCAGATAATATTTACGGCCACAACCGTCTACAGCGTGAGGCCTCCTTTTTTTCCAAGACATTTTCAACCGTTGAAAAATGTGAAAAAAATAAAAATAAACGTTTAAAAATGTATTTTCTGTTCTTTATGAGTACTTTGATTTGACGCAAAAAAGACTAATTAGCGTATTTTAAGCATCGAAAAAAAAATCGCGAAAGGTAGCTATTTTTCGAACCGTTACACTGTGATGATCCTTTAAACGCACTTTTCTCGAAACACTGCTCCTAAAGTCGATGGACATGATATCTCGAGAACCAAACTTGATGCTTTGTTTCCAAATTTACGTTGATTATGTAACGATTATATCAACGATAATGATTATGTAACGATTATATCAACGATAATGACGTTGTTAAAAAAATGATATTAAAAATCGACAATCGTCAACAGCCGTATGTATTGTGAACTTGAATAACTCGTTTGGTTTTTAGATTTCGAAAGAGCCGTGCTGGAGAGTCCCCACCGCCGAAGGTCGTGAAAAAAATTTCATCACCTCCCAGCGCCCATATTATCGTTGTTTTTTTCTGTATTTTTTGGTGATTGTTTTTTCATCTATGAGTATAAAGGGTGCTCTCTTATAAATGGATAATCCAATATATGCTGGAATTTCAGTTTAGTAAAAGTCCCACGGTTTTCGCGATAAAAATCATCTGCTTTTGCTTTTTCGCATGCCATTTCAACAAGTTATAACTTTTTTCATCCGGTTTAAGGTAGTTCCTCTGCGAAAATCTCAACCAAAAGTTTACATACCATGTTCATGTTTAAAAGATTGATAATTGGTTCAATTAGTAATGAATAAAATTAAAAACTACGCAATATTGACTCGGTACTAGTAGATAATACGATGGATATCATTTATTGCCGTAAAATATATTTTGTATTGTGTTTTTGATCGACCATTGCCAGTAAACTTTTTGCCGGGGCTGTCCAGGCTTTGCCCCAATTGTTTTTTTTCCAGGCTTTGCCAGGCTTTGCACCAAAATTGTGAAGGCTTCTCATGGTTATATCTTGGAAACTAGATCGTGAATCATTCTCATTTTTTTTCACATTATTCGTGATATCTTACTGTAGCTTATCCTCGTTTTTTTTATCAATTTCTTAATTTTAGTTTTGACGGTAGAATTAATGATGCTCTGTTTGCCCATCATAACGCATTTGTTACGTGTAAACCAAGCCAACTTTCAGCGTAAATATCTCAGGTTTGGGGTGGTCAAACTTATTCAAATTGCACAGATGTTTGGATAATGTATTAAATAACGTATATGTCAAATTTCAACCATTTCTTAATTCAACTCTTCTGTGGAGGTACTACCTTAAAGAAACTCTTGATTATTGGTTTTATCTAGAAAAGTTTTCTTTTTAACCTTAAATGTTGAGGAAACTTTCTGAAAAAAGATCTTATGCAGAATCTTCATACAAACCAATTCGAACATCTGACTTCGATAGCCTGCGGTATAAAAAAAAGTACTACGCATATCGTGCCAATTACTTAAAAAAGTTGCTTAATTATTGTCGATTCTTACCATTTGTAGAAACGGCATGCGAAAAACCGAAAGCAGATGATTTTTTTCAAAAAATAGGACCATGAAAGCCCCAAATCTCGAAAACCGTGGGACGTTTACTAAAGTGAAATTCCAGCATATAGCAGAGCATGATCTGACCTATCGACAGTTGCAAGATTATCCATTCATTACAGGACACCCTTAAAAAAATTATTTTCATTTTAACCAACCGTTTGCCAGAAAAAAATTCCTAATTTGGCCAAAAAATAGCAATAGATTCGCCGATTTGACGATAAAATCCTTCCGTCGGGTTCTCTCGAGGAAGTAACCCCGAACAGAGCTAAGATCCGCGTGAATTTGTTGCTACGAGTATAATTACAAGAAAGTATCATTTCAGGCTCGTTTCTTCTCGTGCGAGTGGAGCAAGAAGAGTCGCCGTATCTCTCACCTCCTTGAATTCAGCGACCTGTTTCTGTGAGAACATGGAAAAGACGCTGGAGCCGGAGCGCTTCGCCCGTTTGCTGCCTCGACTGCTCGCCCTTTCGGAGCGAGATTCGGGCGTCTGGGGCTTCTTCGCGGGTTCGGGGGCTGGTTCGGGCTTGGCCTCCGGTTCAGGTGCCGGCGCAGCGGCCGCCGCCTCCTCCTTCTTCTTGGGCTTCTTCTTCTTCTCCTTGTCCGCCTGTGAAAAGCGAATCACACCGATAAATATTTTCCTCCATCGAGGACAAACGGCGGTGCGAGAAAGAAGAAAAAACAAAATTCGTGGGCCTCTGCGGACGTCGATCTTGGAGGACTAACCATGGCGAGGATCGCCGAGACGACGCGAGAGCCGAAGAGTCAACGAGAGGACTCGTGCGAAACTGCGGCCAACGATGGTCGAATCCCGCGAGATATTGGCTCGCGACCGTACGAACCGAAGCGTTCAACCGACGAAAGCGAGAATAAGCTGAGCATCGTCGCGTTTATATCGAGGCGCTCCGAGGGAAATCGGTGAGGAGTCTTTGCCGCGGATGATTCTAATTATAGAAAAAGCAGGCCTCATCGGGCGCCCGCGCGCCCCGAGTGTCGATGTGTAACGCTATTTTGCTCGCCCGAGACGTATATAGACCGACCCGCGCCCCTCGCTCGCGCCTCTCGAGTTACCGATCTTACGTAATTCATCCACTCCCTCCGCGAGCTTTTTCGTATCGCTCTGACAATTCGGGTACTCGCGTTGACGCGCGATACCATCGTCTTCGCCATCCCGAAACGCCCACGTCGTTCATCCTCACGTTGACGTGCCAAAAAATTTACTCGATATACCATTCCGGAACAGTGATCGCTTTTCCCACTGAGAAATCAATTTGGCAACGAGACAAATCCCCGGACGCTTGTCATTTTTATGCGAGAGCGTCGAGTTCTTCCAGGGCAGATACATTTTGCGGGAATATGATGTCGGGGAAATCCGTCTGACTCGTATATTGTTTGTATGCGGCTTGACGTATTGATGTGATGATTTGACGGATCATCACATTTCTGAGACGCTATACGTTTACTCTAAAATCTAGAATATTTTAGAATTGAAGGTTGTGTGGGAATTCTATTTTTTCGCTCGAATAAAGTATTGCGATTTCTTGATTGTAGAATAAAATGATTTTTTAAATTAATTTTTTCATTCTACAATATTATATTACTACTCTATGCAGGAATATAATTTCTTCGTAACGTTTTTCTTTGTTGTAGAATATTCTATAATTAGTTTGATTTTAGAATGGCATTTCTTCACGATATAATTTCTGTCTTCTAGAATTAGAATTTTTTCACTCTAGAATGAAATACTTCATGTCAAAATATTTTAGGACGGATGGTTGTGTGGGAATTTTTTAAATCGCCCTAGAATGAAATATTGCAATTTCTTTATTAGAATGTAATGGAATGAATTTTAGTTATATAATTTATTTATAGAATGGAATGAATTTTTTATATAATTTCTTCATTCTACAATATTATATTGCTACTTGATTTTGGAACAAAATTTTGGAATTTTAGAATAGAATTTCTTCACTGTATAATGTCTTCCTTCCAGAATAAAATACTTCATGCCCGTATATTTTAGAATGAATGATTGTGTGGGAATTTTTAAATTTTATCACGCTAGAATTAAATATCGTACTCTTTTCCTCTAGAATGGAATGAATATGTTATATAAATTCTTCATTCTACAATATTATATTACTACTCTATTCAAGAATAGAATTTATTCATAACATTATTTCTTTCTAGTAAGTAGTAGTAGAATATTTTATAATTCGTTTGATTCCAGAATGGAATTTCTTCACTATATCATTTCTCCCTTCTAGAATTAGAATTTCTTCATTCCAGAATCAAATACTTCATGCCCATATATTTTAGAATCGATGATTGTGTCGGAATTTTTAAATGTTTTCACTCTAGAATATAATATTCCAATTCCTTTATTCTAAAATTGAATGAATTTGCTGTGTAATTTATTCTGTATATTGTAGAATAGAATTTCTTCATTACATCATTTCTTTGTGTAGAATATTCTCTAATTCGTTTAATTTCAGAATATAATTTTTTCACTATATATTTTCTCCCTTCTAGAATTAGAATTTCTTCATTCCAGAATGAAATATTTCATGCCAATGTATTCATTCATTCAGTTCACCCGTCCGTTTTTCTACCAAAAAGTTGAAACTTTCGAGCAAGAAAATTACAACAAATTTCTCTCTGAAATTACGTGTTAAAGGTATATCTATATCTGCGTATGTTTTTCACGAATGTGATCAAATTTCTTCAGCTCACATATTATTTACATCCGTGTGAAAAATTACGAACAAAGTTTATTAATATTGTGAAAAAAAGGCATACGTGGATTTTCGCATACAAATTCGTGCGAGCAATGAACCGTTCGGGGCTATTCAATTTGTCGTATGTTTATTCCCTGCTGCTCAGTATTTTTCGTAATCTCTTCGCGTCCTCCTTGACACCTTTTCCGTCGTTCGTCCTCACAATTGTCCACAAATTTCGTTCCCTCCATGCTAACTTCGAAATAGCAAGCCTCAATTATTTGTACTTAAACGAATAAAAAACTACGTAAAATCCCGTGAAGAAACCGTATGAGACAACTGTCGAGTCGTGTGACAAAATTGAAAGCATGGACGATTTCGAATATCGATATGAATTTGCCAAAAATAAATCGTCGGACATTTTTCAGATGAGATCTCGAGTACTCGTGTCCAAGGAGGATGCAAATGTCGATGCGCGTTGATGTCGCCATATCTGAGATTCGCCACGTTTCTTCGCAGCAGAGAAGAAACCTTCGAGCGAACTTCTCCAAACCACGAATGGTACATATGCCCTACGCATTTGTTTTTTTTTTTTGCATTCTCGTGGGAGAAATCCATGTCTATCGTTTCCGCAAGAATCCAAAACGTTTGTGTCGTTTCGACGAGGTCTCCTGAACTCTGTTTTTTTTCCACTCGAATGTGTCACAATTTGCACTCGTGTATTTACCGCCGCGTTTTTTTTTTTTTCATCATTCGAAACACACGTGTTGTATTCGTCACGCGAGGACGTTTTCCCTGAATTTCGTTCACCACTTGGCATTTCTTCCTCGTACGAGGACACAGTACCGTGCATTTTTCCCCTCCCCCCTCCCCCCTCGCGGGCCGCACAACCGCGCGTAGAATTATTGACGGGCGAATCTCTTAATCGAAATTACCGCCTGTCGAGAGCGCGAAAACAAAAGTAAGAACGAAGAAAGGATATACGGATGTTCCGGAAATATTTCTGCGCGCACAAGCTTTTTCTCCTGATCTTCCTCGCGTTCCTCGGAGTCTTTTCTCTTTTCTTTTCCGCACCCGAGAAGAACAAAACCTTTACTTACCATGGCTACGGTTGGTTTCTAAGCGGATGGTACGAGATGGTTACGGGGAACCAACTGTCCAAGTAATAGAGGTGAACTTGTCTAAGTAAGTTTTGGAGGTTCTACCCCCACCACGACGACTCGCCCCCACCGGTCGGAGAGCAGGGGCTGCTCGGTTCCGTCGAGCTAACCACGGACGCGCCCATCTGACCATATTTAGTGCGAGCCGCCTCAAAATAGCGCCCTTACTACCCCGCTCGAGTTCGACTAAAACGGTTTGCCGGGTATAACCGCAGCTTCTTCTCTTTCTCCCCCTTCTTTTTCTCCCCCTTCTCTTCAGCCTTCGCTCGTTCTCTCTCTCTCTCTCTCTCTCTCTCTCTCTCTCTCTCTCTTTCTCTCTCTCTCTCCCTCCCTCCCCCCCGCTCTTTCCCTATTTTTCGCTCTCGCTCATTCGCTCTTGGACGCGTTTCAGCTCATGAAGAGAGAGCTACGATATTCAGCATCACGATTCGGAGCCGTTCGGTCCAGTCCGATCTTACTTCACCACGTCGTAGCACTTCCGGTTTATTAAATTTTTGTCTGTTTTGTTTTTCACAGCCGCAAGAAGAAAAATATGAGTCAAGGATATGTCCCTGCAGGAGAACGACCGGATATTGAGAAGGTTGGAAAGAGTGACCGGAAGTTGTTCGGTGCGAGAATCTCATGCACGAGATAAACGGTCCGAACATACCCCCTCACGAGAGAGAGAGAGAAAGAGAGTTGCACTATTTGCCAACTTGCAAGGGGCGAACGAACCTCTCTCTGCCGTAATAATATTGTTGGCTGATGACGGGGAATTCGCGAGAGAAGTTTTAGCCGTCTCGCAAATATCGTACACCCGCGCCGCCCAATAAAGCTCTGCGCTCTCATTTCCGGTCGGAAAGCACGTGGAGACCTCGGGCGTGGATTATTCCTGCTTTGCTTTCTTCTCTTAAGAAATTTTGGCATTTCCAATCGGCCTTCGGTAACGCCGACGCTACGTGTAACGGCGTCTGACAACATCTGCCGCAACCCGTTTAGAAGACCGTGCGGTAACACCGCCATTTTTCAAGATGAATGAAAAAAATGCCATGTAACAGCCAAAAGTAGTAATACAATATGGCCTGAGTTTAAAAAAAAGGTGAAGAAATCCTTCCTTGAAAACATCATGAAAACCGGCAATTTTTTCGTCGCCGAAAGGCAATGCTCCTTAAGCACTGAAGCAAACGTGCAATTAATTTTTAAATCATATTTGGAATGATGGAATGCCTTTAAAAATCTTTATAGAAAATTCATTCGCAACGTTAGATAAATTTCAAACGACTTATAAAGCCGGTTCTAATTCAACCGAGCCCAAAGAATTGAATGGAACAAAATTATTTCAAGTTTAAATTTAGCCATTATTCGAGCATCGCGTGAAGCTTTATACAGCCACCTATGATGCTCCGAAATGGTTGTGCACCCCGGTTTTCGTTTCGTAATACCGGAACGTGTGAGATATGCATATGGTTTCCTAAAAATACATTTTTTTTCCGGCGTTCATCGACGATGAGTCGAGCTCTCTTGGTGCGTATTATCGCTAGGGAACAAGCCGAGCCTTTTCTCATCGATATATTTACACCGCATGTAAACGTGGCGATGTTCTTTGCTTCTCCTTTTTTAAATGGCCTTCGACAAAAATCTCGAATATTTACACTGCATGTAAACGTGACGATTTTCTTCTCCTTTTTTAAATGGCTTTCGACAAAATTCTCGAACACTTTGCGCATGTGCTAAATCGATCGCTCCCATGGCTCGTGCTTCTCATCATTTTCTTCCTTTTCTCGATTTTCGTACGCCTCATCGCCAGTGTCGTTGCGGCTCCTCCCTCCTTTCGGGATATTCCCAATGACACAATGTTGTTTGAAACGCTTCTCGTTGTGATACGTGGTCCGACGACGCTCGTTTGGCCACTTGACACATGCAGAAGAAAAGCAACGTAAAGACCGATGAATCAATTTATCCAATACTGGCCTTGATAACAATCAAGTAAGTCCCTGGTTAAAAATATAAATGCTAAAAACTCACCGATAGACGGAAGATAATTTCGATTGCGGTATTCCTTATCTCGAATATTTATCTACTATCTATTATCAAGATAGTGCTAACTTCTTTAAGGAGGTTGGAGCGGTCCAGTTAAGTCAAATGGTTGATGATTTATTTTTTTAATGGAGCTCAATCAAATGCATACGAGGTATAGGTATATCGTATGCATTTTTTTGAGCTCCATTAAAAAAATAACTACGAGGTATACGTTTGTTCTGTGGATGTTTATTTTTCATAAAATATATAATCAAAGGGAAAAATGATGCATTTTTATATTTTTATTACGTAAATAAGAAAAACTTTTTTGTTACTACCAACTTGAAGAAGTATAACATTATCGATGATTATTATGGAAAAAAACTACATCAGCGAATATTTTATATAACTCAGAATTAAATTTTGAGTCGTTTATACGTATATGATACAAAGAGATTGGCAGCAATGCTCTTCATTCGACAGCCAAGATTCGTAATCTTTCATTAAACCTTGGTGGTTCAAGATAAGTAAATTCGAATTCGGGATATTTCAAGCTTTATAAAGTCTATCGTTTGTTCTCACTGACCTGCAAAATCCACATCCATATCCACATAAAGATATTGTTATTTAGATCGTTCATGATATTATCTAGATTATCTATATACAATTATGATTTATTTAGATAATTAAAATAATATAGCTAGTTTAATAATGAAAATAAAGATTACATTTTCTGTTATCGACCCCCCGATGGTCTTCACCTTGACGTGGTGGTGGGGCTGAGGCTCGCGTCTGGCGGTTCCCCGGACGGGTTCTTTCACCCGTTCGGAGAGGACCGGGCGCGGCGGACCAAGAAAGACCCCCAAGCTAAGGTGTTAGCTACCGTGCCGAAGGCTGCATGGCGCAGGGGGTGCTGCGTGGCACACTGGTGCCTCCCGGATACCGGGAGTAATTAGCCAAGCCCCGGCACTCTCGGCTCTGACCGTGTGAGACCGCACCACCGTGGTACTCGTGGGAACAAAAATGGACCAAACAAATCATCAAGACAACAACAAGGAGATGGAGGAGATCCTTCAGGGGGCAGCGAACAACCGGAAGGATCGGAGAAGGCGGGGCCCGTCGAGCACAGGACCAGCCAAAGACCCGCATCAGATATAGTGGCGCGGCGAGACGCCGCTACAAAAAACAGCTCCAGGCGGAGAGGAAAGGCCGAAAGGAACCCATCTCTCCACGGGCTGCTTGAGGGGACCAGGGAGGAAGTGCGAAGGCAGAGGCGACTAAACGCAACAAGCCGGAGCACGATACTTCTAGCCCCTTCGACAATCGTCAGTGCAACAGGACTAAGACACATGAGCAAGGTCCGTATGTCCAGGCGACGAAGGGCCTGGTGAAGCTGGCAATGGTTGTCGAGGGCTTCCCAGGTAGAAAACTAACCCCGGAGGTAGTGAAAACCATCAGGAAACTGATTACAGAGCACATCCTCGGATTACCCGAGAGTACAAAAGCCCCCACCTTCACGGGGTCTTGAGAAAGCGACGGGGCACTCGTTTTCACTTGTGCGGACGAGCAAACCGGGAACTGGCTTAAAGGCCTCTCCTTGGAACTAAAGCTCGGGGAGGCCCGTCTGCGCGTGCTGCCGAAGCCACACCGGGTGGTAGTCCACGTGGAGGAGCCCGATCTGACCGTCGACGAAGCTCTGAAGCTCCTCGACAGGCAGAATCAGGGGTTGGCAGCCAGAGACTGGATAGTCGCCAAGGGTAGTGGAAGCAGGGATGCTAAGAGCGCCCACTTCGCATGCTTGGTGGGCGATGAGTCTCTGGAAGCCCTAAGAAAGTGCGGCCGCAGACCATTCTGCGGGCTGGGCCGCGCTTCAGTAAAGGCCACCGAGAAGGATCGGGGCGCAAAGCCCGGGACGGTTTCAGGAGGGGATGAAGGGAACGCAGAGTAAATATGCTCGGTCTGCCGATCATCCAGATAAATCTGCATCATTGTAAAGCGGCCTCGGCCATACTTGCCCGGGACGCGTTAACGAAGCAAACGGGGGATAGCACTGGTGCAGGAGCCATGGAAACTGCACGGAACGTTAAGAGGCTTGGGAGGATGCGGGAGGATATATAACGCCCCATGATGCGAAAGACCGAGGATGTGCATCGCCACCAAGGGACTGGACGCAACTTTCCTGCCCTAGGTGAGTAGCGATGACCTTGAGGTAATTTTGCTAAAAACGAACCTTGAGGACGGGAGGCTGACGGAGGTGTTGATAGACTCAGCTTATATGCCCTATGACTCCGACGACCTCCTCCTCCAAAGAGAATTTAGGAAATGGGTAGCCTATGCGGAGGGAAGGGGACTGGAGCTCCTGATTGGCTGCGATGCCAATCAGGTCCATCTCCCACCAATATGGATCGGGGGTTCAACAGCCTACGGGGAAGCTACCGGAGGGCGGTGGCTGGGGTAATGAGGACGACCCCCATGGCGGCTCTGGAGGTGGCCTTCTGCCTGCTACCTCTGGGTATCAACGTCGTTGGGCAAGCCAGGTTCACGGCGTACAGGTTAATGAGCATGGGCAGCAGGAAAGCACGGGGGTAGGACATACCGACCTAGGGCTCTCATGGAGGCAACCATTCTCATTAAAAACAGGATAGAATTCCAAGGAAATTCCAGGTGACCAAGATCTTTGGGATAAAAATACTCACAAGGGAGAACTGAACCAACCTAAACTCTCTGAATCACCCGAACGCCGATTCTTGGTTCACGAATGGTTCTGGAGCAAATGGCCGCTTTGAAGCAGGAGTTTTGAACTCTAGGACAGGTTGTAGGGTTAGTCTCCCAATGGGTGAGCTAGCAACGGTATTCTAAGTCGACGTGCTGGCCATGCATTAATGTATGAGGCTGTGCCTGTCTGGGAGAGCCAAGGGTAGAAGTACCCTGTTATACTCCGATAGCAGGGCAACTTTCGAAGCGCTCGCTAGTCCCTACGCTGTTTCATTGGTAGTCTGCGATTGCATGCAGGCGAGCACCGCAGTAGGGGCACAGAACAAAGTAACCCTAATATGGATTCCTGGTCACCAGGCGTTCCAGTGCAATGAAGAGCCGGACAGGCTGGCGAAATAGGGAACAGGTGGGAACGCGGACCGCCAGGTAGGCGGCGTCTCCTTTGCAACCGGGAAACGCATCATGTAAAGCGACTTAGAGCAAAAACACCTATGTATGGAGGGACCACTGCCGGACAGAGCTAGGGAGCTTCTGGCACTAGGCAAGATAAGGCTGCGACTGGCCATTGGACTTTTAACAGGACACATTGCCCTTGGATCTCACCTGTCCAACCTCGGATTAACCGACCAAAGGGAATGCCGACTATGCGAGGAGGAGGAGAAGGAGAGCCGTGCTCACATTCTGTGTCGCTGCCCCGCACTAGCAGATACAAATTCTGGGGGAGCATCTTATTGACACCCAAAGATTTGAAAGAACAGAGGGTTACGAGCATGTGAAGCCTGGCCGAAAAGACCGGGCTTGGGTTTGTTTGATTAGGCCCTTCAAAAGAGCGGGATTGCACAAAGGAACCTTCGGATCTAGCTGCACATTTTAGGACCTCAGTGGCCCTGCCCGCTACTATTACTACTACTACTACTACTACTAGTATCTACTGGTGCGATGGTCTAGTGGTTAGCGTGCTCGCCACTAAACCAGCGGACCGGGAGGTCCCGGGTTCGAATCCCAGTCGCGTACATTTCGTCGTGAAATGTTTTTCTTCGGCATTTTCGCGGCGAAATAAGACTAGTTCCACGACTGGGGGGCGAACTCGATGACCGGCTGTATTGGTATAGGTTTTCCGCAGTTTCCCTATACCCATGACAGAAATGTCATGATGAATATAATACAGAGGGGGAAGTCGGCTGCGGCCGCAACAGGGGGGAACAGGGAGAAAGATGGAGACAAAAAGGAGTAAACAGTAGAGGAAAGAACGGTCATAATGATATGAAAGAATAGGTAACAAACGCGAAAAGCGTGTACCTAAGGAAAAAAACCAATAATACTACTAGTATCTCTTATCTAGACGATCTATATATCGATAAATAAATGTTGGCCTGGCTGCATATTCGAATCCGTGATATTTTGAGGGATGACATGCCTTCAGGCGAGAAAAAAATTGACTGATTTTTATGATTTTTTTTTTACATTTCTTCGCCCTTCCCGAGCCTTACAATTCGGATATGTTTTATCAATACTTTTATAAGAGGTGTATAAGAAAATTGAAGCGGAGGTCGACAAAGCCAAGTACTGGAAAGATAAGGAAATAGGCAATGTTAAGGTGTGGCAACGTAGGCAAGGTAGGGAAGAAGGGCTTTTTAAGCTGAACTTGCGTGTTATGCAACAAAGAAGAGGAGAGGGGAGCATATATGGGTATATGTGAATGCCAGAGAAGAAATTTAAAAAAGAATGGGTGGGAAAGGTCTATAGATGCAGGGATAACAGGACAGGAGCATGTTTGAAAAGCTGGACTTTGTCTAAAACATGACCCAAAGTGTTTTTGAAAACAAAACTTATTTTTCTATTGCAAAATGTATCCATTTTTTTCGGAAAATTCAATCTTTTTTTTTCAAAGCGTACCATTTAATCGATTTTCAAGATTTTTTACTTTCTCTTGGTTCATATTCTGCATATGAGTGTCAATGAAAGAAAAATCTTCGTTGGTTTTTTTCTTCAGATTAATCCCGCCGCTGCTACGTGTCGCGCTGTCTGACAACATCAGCCCTAACCCGGTTAGAAGACCGTGCCATACCTCCGGCATTTTTGAACATTAATAAAAAAGAATACTATGCAACAGCCAAAGATAGTAATAAAACAAGTCTTATAAATGGCGAAGAAATCTTTCCTTTAATCTCCCCCTTGAGCTCCAGATAGTTCCTCACCTGTTCTCACTCATCGGCCGAATTTTCGAGTCCGATTTCGAGCCCTCTCTAGGATGCGTTGGCTGATTCGCAACCTCGGATCGAGAGCTGTGAAAGACGCGCAACCATTTCTTTTACATTGAACATTAAGCACAAATAACAATGACAGCGCCTTCCGCGACATCTCGAAAAGGCGTAAATGAGAAATATTGTGAAAATTTGTGCACGCACTTGTCCGTATTTACAGAAAGGGGCGTAACGCTTCGCGATGGTTCAACGGCGTCGCTAAAGATGTCAGGCGTGGCAGAACGAAAACCGGAAGTTGCGGACGAGTACTCGGACCTCGTGGGTCTCGACATCGGAGCGCGATACAAAGGTGGCATGTTGGCACGTTGATTCAAGACATTGTTCCACCATGTTTCCCCGGGACTCAGCGATATTTCCCTTCGAATTTCCAATGATAAAAAAGGCAAAGGAAGAAACGAAGAATATTTCCGAGTTTTCTCGATCGCGTCTATGCGGATTTGGATATTTATTGTTCGCGTTCTCGCACGAATAAACAGCTGCGAGTGTACTCGGGCTCCCAATCGAATTTCGTCGTATATTCGAACGCAACAAACGCTATCCAAGTTAACAGCAGATAAGCCACGAATACAAAGAGATAAAGATCCCTATGATCCCCTTGTGAACTATTCGGCTGATCGACAGCCACTATTCGTAAGCTAGTCTCCTTCTTTTTGGGACAATCGCTGCTGCGCAGAGAATAGTAGACGGCATATATTCGCAAGAGAAAAAAGAGGGGCAAAGACGGACACTTGTTTTTCGAGTTTGTTCGCAGCTCCTCTACTCACCCGACTGGCTCGTTGTAATCGCCGTTCATCGATCTGAAAAACAAGAGGATGATGAGAGATCGAGATTTTGGGGTTGGCTATCGAACGATGCGCGCAAGACTGCCCGGTTCACTCACGTCTCGTTGTCCCTCGAGACCCGTTGATTGTAGGCCAAATTCGCCAGGAAGTCCGGCTCGATCACCCGCTTCCTCTGGATGTACCGGAAACCCCTGCGGTAGCAATGAATGGCAGCTGTTCGGAAAACTACTTCCGTTGGAGCTTGCTCAGACTTTCAATGGTACAGGCTGTCTTTTAAGTCGACATGTGCCTTAGAGGATGATGTTGAAATTTGCATGGTTGGAACGCAACGAAAATTCACTTTTTTCGGATGGCCAAAATATTTTTTGACCGGATACGAAAATCACTCAAACGTTTTTCAGGATTCTCACTAACAATCAACAACATAAATTGGCAATAAAATATTTTCGATGGTAATGAAAGTAAAGAAACAAAGGAAGAGTAAAGAATTTTCGTTGCATTCTGAGGACGCAAACTTCACCACCGTCCTTAGAGGTGTCAATGATGGCAGAAGTTTCCTCGTTGGCAACTTTTCCAATCAGTTTCTCGAATTGCCTAATAAATGTACACAGTTCGATAACAGGCTCCTTTTTTAGCACCATCTGTATCTTCATATTGGTTTGTTCCCTCTCTCTGTCTCCTATCCATTTTGTCAGGTTTTCCACTATTCCTTTTTAAATTATTTTCTTACCTTCTTTGCATTTACATACATGCACTAGGTTTTCAACTTCTTTTTTACAGACACTGCACTTGGTATCACTATACCCCTATACCTATAAGAATATATCGATGTGTTTACTCGTAATATTAACAGTTGCTGTCGGCAATATGCGAAAAGTTGATAACTTTGATATTGAAAATCTCGAGTTAGGCACGGTAAATCATGCCTAATATTTCGCGAATGCCTAGCCATCAGGGTCTTTTCCATCAGCAATTTTAATCAACTCTGTTGAAAGTGGCATTTGCGTGAGAACTACCTCGAATATCTGAGAAAGTGAGAAACTTGGTATAATACTAATATTCGTTATTTCGGTACTATTAGGACTGTGCGATCGCAAGTCCCTAAAGGAATACGTCGAGTCAAAGGACAGCCTGTATATGTACATATGAGACGTACGTGCACTTGCTGCAGGTACATTTGGACGACCGGCCTCGCAATTTTCGCTTGCACTCGTCCAGCTTGCGTCTCTTTCGTCTGTGCAATCTTTTTGTCACAATTTCACGATGGCCGCGCCTGTAACGATTGATCCCCCTTTAATCTTCCCAAAATCGCACAATCTCTCAATAAAAACACGTTCTATGAAAATGAAGTTTTAATAATGGCAACTTTCAAGTATTCTTTTTAATTTAAAGCGGGACACCACCGTGATGGGTGGGAAAAAATCGATTTTTTTTCTTAATTTCTCAAAGTGTATATATTCAAGAATATGTGAAAAAAGGTTCAAGTTAAAATATTGAAAATGGACCATAGTACAGACGATTTAGTGAGAGCAGGTAGCGTTTTTCTCGAAACGACTTTTCTCAAGCTGGCCAGAATCATCATTTTAGCTATAATTTTCCGATTTTCAATTAAAAAAAAAAAACCAAAATTTCCGTAATTGCAGTAGCTATCATTGTACGTAGCCGTTTTTTCTTTAATTTAGTATTTTTTGAGTCCCCGAATATAAGTAAAAATTACGCCTAAATTACATTTGTTTTTTTTACACCTGCCATTTTGTAAGGAATTTTTTTTTCTCGAAAAAAAAAACGGTGTCAACGAGAACTACATTTATATAGATTATAAAACGTTTTTATTTTTATTTTTCAGACCAACCATTGTCAAGTTATCGATCCGACCGTCGGACCACATTTTTTATACAGAGGCTCCATTACACCTCGATAACGTTATTTTTTTTCGAATAAAAATGTACACAAAATAAGTTCAGTGTATGCTTAATAACATACCTTTTCCCCAAATCCCAAACAAAAAATCTAGTTGGCAAACAAATTTGGAAAAAAACTACCTTTTTCGGCTCCTCACAGTGGTGTCCTTAACAACTAAAATATTCAATAAGTGTTATTTTATATCGTAAAATCCTGGAAACTTATTTCTCTTTGATTTCATATAAACAAGATGTTCACTTTGAGTTTATGAAATTATCTTCCAAATTTTGAATGAATATATGCTTTCTTAAAATAAAAATTAAACAATATTATCATATCTTCCCCTCCGCTTGGTGAAGGCGGAACGAAAGTGCGATTTCGATGAGTCCATTATGTCACGATAGTTTAATTACACTGCTTTTCCCATGAAACTACCGATGTACTGGACCGAGTTCCACGTAAATTTTCGCACACAATCGAGGCACATAAAAGATTTCACGTAATTCACGATGCGCCCTACTGGCACAACCTTCCAGATCATTTCGTATCAAACACTTCTACGATAATAATTTATTACGCTTAATTTTTTGTTCTATTTGTCATGAATGAATATGAAGGTTACGATTTTCGACTTAGAGACGAAAGGCTACGGCTACGATCCTGTCAAATCGAACCAATTGTTTTTTATTCGATCACTATCGAGATCCACTGGATCCTTGTTTAGCTATTTTTTTCAGAGCGACTGGACGTGTGAAGTTTCCTTTATGAATGGACGTGAACACGTTACAGGCTCCGAAACATTGCAATATATAGAACATTTGGAAAAAAAGACCAGAGATAAAATTATCATAATATTGAAACTATAACAAATAATGGTAGACAAATTATATACAGGAAGAAATATATTAATGTAAATATATCTATATACAAATTTATTTAAGATTTTATTTATAATATACAAGCTATGTGTTTGTGTGTTTGTAACCATTTATAATTTATTTATGTACACTTATAGACGAAAAAATAAAATATTGATAAATTATTCGGTACTATTTTTTTCTATTATAGAAAATAAAATATGACACAAGTTTTAAAAAACGTCTCGGTGCCGATAAAATTCGTTTGATTTTTTGTCAAGTGACAACTGACGAGACCTATAACAATCTATGTTTCAAGTTACTACACAGGGTGTTCAAATGAATTTTAATTTCATTGTGAGTGTAGTTAGCAGTTCGGTTAAGATATTTATTGTTTTTTTTACTATTTGTTGTTACAAATGAATTTAGTGATATGTCGAGGGTAGCGAAGCGAAGACGAGCTTGTTCGAACTACTCTAACACATTTTGTCACATATGCGAAAAGTATGTTATTCAAAAATTTCGAAAAACCACTACAAATTTCGTGACAAGTACTTTTCTATTTTTATTTTGGGATAGAAATAAAGGATCGAGACAAATTTGCAGAAAATCTTGCTTCCTTCAGCGAAGACCACCGAGAACGCTTCCACCAAGACATAAAAAGCATGGAAGATAGGTTTCAGAGAAGATGGAAGATACACATATGATGGCCGTTTGGAGTTTGATGCGCGACTGCCTCGACAAGTCTCACTCAACAAAATCACGAAAAAAAACATCTTACTCAATGTAAAAATATTTAATAAAACTTACCGTTTTCAATAGAGTTCGATTTCATTAAAAAATTGTATATTTCCGTGTTCTTACGTAGAATATCAATATTAAGAGGGGATTGTCTTTTTTTTCGCAAAATTTACCGCTTTTTGGGAATTTTTTTGTGAAGAAAGTATACAACGGAAAACTTGTGAAACTTGGCATATAGTTTTATTGATCTGTTTACTACATACAAGAAAATGTTTAAACAATTTCATCAAAAAATCCCCCCTTAAACGCGTTTTTCTCGAAACAGCTTTTTCACAACTGGTGTGCACGATTTCTCAAAAACTATTCAACCGATTGCCTTCAAATTTGGACAGAATGCTCAGCTGACATCCTTTTATCGTTTGATGAAGCAAAAAAGCAATACGTTTAATACTTTTTTATTTATAACAAAAAATCGATCCATTTTTTTTCGAAAAATCGATACTTCAAGTTCAAAACGTCACCAGATCGTCAATTTTTTTTCCCTTCATCGAACGATAGCTATATGTGTCTAAAGTAAAATGCTTTTTGGGTTTTTGTTGCAGGATGAACGTGAAGGCTGTAATCGTGCACACCATCAAAAAAGGACCATCGCGCGTCGAGGGGGGTGGGAGGCGGATTTTTGGATGAAATTGTTTAAAAAATTTTTTGTATGTAGTAAACAGATCAATAAAACTATATGCCAAGTTTCACAAGTTTTCCGTTGTATACTTTCTTCACAAAAAAATTCCCAAAAAGCGGTATATTTTGCGAAAAAAAAAGACAATCCCCCCTTAAGTGTTAAAATAGGTTCAGTGAAGAGATAAGATTTAGAATAAATATACAGTTTTGTGGCGCCAGGCGGTTGAGCGGTACACGTTACAGCCTCCGAAACATTGCAATATATAGAACATTTTGAAAAAATCACAAATGAAATAATTATAATAGTACAACTATAGAAAATAATAGTAGACAAATAATATACAGAAAGGAATATATAAATGTACATGTACTAAAACTAATACTAAGTGTTATAATAATCCTAAGTACCGTAAAACTACACATTTATAGTTTAGGGCCTCAATTATGGCCTTGGGCCACTCTCGAGGCCGAAAAAAATGGCTTTTTGGGAATTTTTTTTCCAGAAAAACTACAAAATACATCGAGATTACAAAAAAGGGTGTTTATCATACATATCAGTGACTGTATACAATAATTTTTTTTGCAGCGATTAATTTCAAAATGGCGGCTTTGCAGCGTTTTTGCGATGACGTCTCCGTTTTTCCAGGGCCCACGGCCGGACAAACAGCTCTTGTAATTTTTTAATTATAATGAGCCAATGAATTTTTTTCGATTTTCTATAATAACTGCTATAAAAGTACGTAGGATTTTTTCGATGTATTGATTTTCAGCCAAATGGCGCACTTCTAAAGTGGAAAGTGAAAAATTAGCCTAAAAAATCGTCAGATAATTGTTAATAACAAATGAACTATGCAATATAAAAAAAAATCCTACGTACTTCCATCGACAATGTATTTTTCAAGATATATTTAACATTTCAAGTGAATCGGTTGAAAATTGTCCGAGTTATGTTTCCGGCCAACTTAAAGAATGCAATTTTTAGATAAACGCGTTTGAAGTTTTGAGTAGCTCGCTGCGGACCAAGCGGCCTTGTACTAAGCTTTGAAAACCGAGTACTCGGAGATTTTTCCCGGCCATAATCTTTTGGGACATCATTTTTGAGGTCCTAGGGGACCATTAAAACAAAACAAATATCGAATTTTCGAAAATTCTGGAGTGGCCTAACCCCTTAAATATATAAATCCATTCTATGGTGGGAGAAACACAAATTTGAACCCTGACAAATCTCGACCGCAGTTGACAAACCTGAACCATACTTGTGTAGTTTTACGGTCATTGAATGTTAACAAAGCTCTCGTGTTTACTATTTTTCAGGCAGTTTATTTGTTTTTTCCACTATCTCGTTTTCCGTGGGTGAGAATGTGTAACGCAGGCTTGTCCGTTCGCGGGTCTGGCCCATCGTGGCCTTCCCCACTACAAAATCAGCAGTCCTGTCGTGTCCCTCCCACCACAAGGAACTACTCCCGAGTTCTGGGCCTGAAAAAAATGAGAAAGTATAAACTCGTTTGGTCGTATCGAATAACGCTTCGGAGAGAGTGTCCTCAGTGCGCTCCAACCTGCTACGTGGATTGCTCCGTTGTATCATTATTTCTCTAGTATTCATTGATTTTCCTTCGTTTTTTTTTATTTCTCCGATTCAATCGAGATCCTGACTCATGCGAGGAGAATGCAGTGGCTTTTTCTTCTTCTTCTTTCCGGTGAGTAGTCGCGGAATTTCGAGCATATGCTCCGTTCGACATCACCGTCTCCCAGTGCTCCAATTTGAAAAACAATTACGTTGAAAATCACGAGAAACGAGTCGTGCGCTGATTTTCTTTGCTGTTTCAGTTTCATCGGGAAGTGGATTGAGGCTCGCGGCTTACATCTCGTCCGGTGGACTTCACGGGGAATTTCGATTCGAGCAAAGAAACGAGAATTCGGTGAAAATTCGCCTGGGCCTTCAGACGACCCTGCAATATCCGGATCAACAATGGCTCTGGACGGTGACGAGGTTTCCGGTGGATTACACCGATGTGGAGACCCGATGCGATCATCTCGGCGAAACGTAAAATATTTTTCTATCCATTTGTCGCAAATTCAACGATGTATCTTTTGCACTATGACGATAATGCAGTTTCGAATGATTTCGTTCGAATCCATTATGTGGTGCGGAAGAAATAATTCTACATCTAATTCTACATACAAATGGCTACATCCACCTACACTGAGAGAAAAGTCCATGGTATTTACAATAAACGCCCATGGTAAAAAAGGGGACAGTAAAATTCGTTAGTTTATTGACACCGCAATCATAATATGGTTATCACGACTATCAGCGAAAAGTATACCTAAACATGCAATTTGGGTGGCGTTTTTGACTATCTATTATCCCCGAAATGATTATTCACTATTGTAAAAGGCTTAAGGGGTTAGGCCACAGTAACGGGTACAAAATCATGTGCGAATTGAACAATTTTTTTTGTATGAAAAAGTGATTCACTCATGAAATTAATTACACATCTATTTAGTATGAATATCAAGCTGTTAGAAAAAATATATTTTTTTTTGATGTACAAAATGGCCGACTACTAATATTTTCTTTTATCTTTTTTATGCGCTCCGCAGCGTGACATTTAGCATCTACAATTTTTTACCTAGAACAAAAAACAAAAGTTCTCGTCAATCTACATTAGAATACCTTGAGAAGTACGTACGGAATTAAAAAAATATTGTTTTATTCAAAAGTTGTAGGTATTTGAACTTAAGAAATGAATTTTCAGTGAAAAATTTCGTTATAACTGCTCATAAACTGCTCATAAAATGAAAAGTTTTCGATTAATCAGAAATTCCGTACGTACTTCTCTGCGAAATGCAATTAGGAACATAACTTTTAAATTTGAAGTGAATCGAGTGAAAATTGTTGAAGTTATTTGTCACGCCAATTGGAGAAAAGCTGTTTCGAGAAGTTTCGAGTAGTCGGCGATTTGGTACATCGAAAAAAAAAAAATATATATCTTCTAACAGCTTGATATTCATACTAAATAGATGTGTAATTAATTTTACGAGTGAATCACTTTTTCATACGAAAAAAAATTTTTAAATTCGCACATGAGTTTATACCGGTCGCTGTGGCCTAACCCCTTAACAAAATAAATATGGTCAGTTCAGTGCAGCAAAATCGGCGTATAAATACTAATGTTGTATACTGTACGTTAAGTATTGTTCACTCAAACTTCTACTATTCTATTCAAGTTTGTACAATTCATATGGTTAACATTAACGCTTTTCGAGTATAATTTGCTAGAAGACCTTATGGAAAATGACTGCGAAAAAAATTATAGTAAAGTTTACTTATAGCGAAGACGTAAATCATTTGCAGTTCGAGCAACCGTAGTTTAATAGTTTTAAGAACTACGCAAGTCTCACAAACTGTTGCATAGTATGTTTGTTGCATTGCAAAAATTGGATGTCAGTTCAACACTTCTTCTTGTAGTACACCTTCTGTTCGTGTAGGACAAACATTACTATGCATTTAGCACGTCGTATCATATAATATGGTATAAGTCACTATTATATGGTACAAAAATATTGCGAAGCGCCAAAAATTCATTCAAACAGTGACTTATATTATAAAAAAAAAAGATCTGTGCAAAATTTCACCGAAATCGCAGGTAACAGCTATTCGGAAGTGCAGCCGGAATTACTTTAGTCTCTTATGCCACATCTGTGCTAAAGATACCAAAAGTACTTGGTATTGACTTTGAAAACAGTGTTTCGAGAAAATCGCGTTTCAAGTTTGAAGCAGGGTGCTGCTACCGCTCATTCAATTTTAGCGATTTTTCAATGACATTTTCGGGGAATATAGCTAAAAGCTTAAAGCTCGAATACAAATATTTTTAGAAAATGCAATTTTTTTACGTACGTAGGTAGATGTAGCCCCTTAAGGTAGTACCTCCACAGAAGCGTTGCATTAAGGAATGGTTGAAATTTGACATATACGTTATTTAATACATTATCCAAACATCTGTGCAATTTGAATAAGTTTGACCACCCCAAACCTGAGATATTTACACTTAAAGTTGGCTTGGTTTACACGTAACAAATGCGTTATGATGGGCAAACAGAGCATCATTAATTCTACCGTCAAAATTAAAATTAAGAAATTGATAAAAAACGAGGATAAGCTACAGTAAGATATCACGAATAATGTGAAAAAAAACTGAGAATGATTCACCATCTAGTTTCCAAGATACAACCATGAGAAGCCTTCACAATTTTGGTGCAAAGCCTGGCAAAGCCTGGAAAAAAAACAATTGGGGCAAAGCCTGGACAGTCCCGGCAAAAAGTTTACTGGCAATGGTCGATCAAAAACACAATACAAAATATATTTTACGGCAATAAATGATATCCATCGTATTATCAACTAGTACCGAGTCAATATTGCGTAGTTTTTAATTTTATTCATTACTAATTAAACCAATTATCAATCGTTCAAACATGAACATGCTATGTAAACTTTTGGTTGAGATTTCCGCAGAGGAACTACCTTAATCGTGAAGGATCCTTTTTTTGACAGAATAATCGATCTAACGGAACTCATCGGTCCGCTGGTGATGCCTGGAAATGAAACGAGCGTCGTCGAAGTGCCTGGCCTCAGTCTCACCGGCGACAAGGGGCTTTGGGGCAAAGGACTGCTACTCGTGGATACTTATTCCTCGCGAAGAATTTGCGCCTCCATTGCGGTAAGGAAATCAACGAGTTCAGCTTCCTCACAGATACCATTTTTACAAGCTTCTATTTAACTCGACTTTCTGTAGTAGCTAAAGTTTGCGCTCGATCGGTCAATTAGTTATCGAGATATCGTGGGCGTCGATTTGAAAAACATAGTTCTGAGAAAAATAAAAAAGCTACATGAAAATATTTTAAAAAATTGTTTTTTAAAGGGAAGATACATTCTCAAAGGAACAATAAATACATATGTAAAATTTCATCAAGACAACTTCAACGGTTTAAAAGTTATTCCCACTCAAAAATGACGTAAAAAAGCCTTAAAGACTAAAAAGCAGAAGATAATTTGAAGGTAAAAAAACATTTGAAAAAGACGCTTCTATTTAATGTACTAAAAAGTAAAAAATAATTTTGTTTGCCAAGTCACCTATTTGTGACTATAAATAAAAACTTGGGGCGCTTAAAATGTGGACACATAATCTTTAACTTACATAAATCTGTTAACATTTCAACTGTATTTAATTTACTGTAAAACAACCTTAGATTTCTTAAATAAAGATCCTGAAACTGAGTATAAACGTATGATAATAATTTCTCTAATTACTATTGTGCCAAATTAAATACGGTTAATGAAACTGATTTGATAAAATTTATTAAACATTTAAAAAGTTGACTGCCCCAAGCTTTTATTTATACATAGAGATGACTTGGTGAAAAAAAATTATTGTCTACTTTTCGGTACATTAAATAGAAGCTTGTTAAAGAAAAAAATTCTCGCTACTTTATTTCGATATGATGAAGGAGGAGAATTTTCAGGCAAACATGGAAGTGGGGGAGATTTCAGTGTGAATTAGTCGGATTGCAGGTGCTGGAGAAAAATGCGGAAAAAAATGCGGAAGCGAGATTCCACGGTCCTATAGCCGGAAATGCGTGGTTCAGATGGTTGGGCGGTCACCCTGGGGATACGACGACCGATACAATAATGTACGTGGACCTTTATCACGCATCGAAGCAAAACGTGCTGCACAGTGTCGATTTTACGGAGCACAATTGGAAGATCTACGTCACTGATATATTTGACTCGGGCAAAGGTAAACTAAAGAAAGATACGTTTAAGGGGTTAGGCTACTGTGACGAACCGAAAATCAGGGTTATTCGAAAAAAAAAAAATTTGGAAGGCATAAGTAAGAAGATTGAAAAATCGTTTGGACATTTATTTATATGTACACTACCGGTCAAAAGTTTTCCGACACTTTAGATAATGGGAAAACTCTGGATCACTGGATAATGGACAAATAATGTTAGAATAATATAATTTATTACATTTATTATTTCACGAAGATACTATATAGGTATATATAATGTATTATATTATTCTAATATAATTTTGTAATTGTCCAAAGTGATCGAAAGTATTGCAATTATCTGAATTGTATCTGATCTTGAATCTGAATTATCTACAATGTATATTACATTAACAAAGTTGTGTACCAAATTTCATTAAAAATATCGATAATTAAGGAAGTTATAAACAATCTTGTGAAGGACCTTTTAACGTGAGGGGATCAACGGTGAACTTGATTTTGGCCACCTGATTGATTTAAAAAACCAGTTTTTTTTTTCTTAAAGTAGATAATATTGGCTAAGATTTTACTGAATTTTTTTGACATCGTGTTTCATTCATCGAGAAAATTGAAAAAAGAATATTCGATTTTTCGAGGAAAAATGTCATCATTTTTGTTGATAACTAGTTTTTTAAAATATTAAGAAAAAAAACGTCAGTCAAGACTAAACTACTATTAAAGTGAATAAGTATATCAAATTTCAAGTTAATCCGTTCATTTAACGTCGCAAAATCGTGTACACCATTTTGAAAAACATAGTTTCGAGAAAAACGCGTTTAAAGTTTTACTAGCTGTTCGATCGTTGTAATCGCAAGTTTACCTTCAATCTGCGATTTCTGCTCCATATGTTGGACCTTCCCCTTCAATTTGAGTTGCCTCAAGCGACGAACAATTTTTATTTCATTTTCGCCTAACCCCTTAACACCTAACCCCTTAACAGTAGCCTAACCCCTTAACGGGCCTGCACAAGCTTGGGGCCCAAAAGACAATTGTATTTTCGATATTTCTTTGCGACGAGAGTATTGGGATGGCGAGCTCGGGATTTTACCCACATTTAATTCAGTCTTGCCAAGTACGAGTTTTTTTTCGTCGAAATATATTGACAAACAATGAAGTTATAATTGTTTACAAAAGTGCCGACGTTGCTGCATAGCCAATCGGTGTAGGTGGAAGTGGCAACTAGGGTGATCCGAAATGAAAAATGGAAACAATGTACTTTTAGCACAATAATAAAACTTTTGTATGAGCCTATAATTATTGGGAATTATGAAAATTACGAAAATGATAAGCTGTAGAAAAAAAACACCTTCAATCGTTTGTTATTAACAAATGTATAAAGACATTAAAAAATCATCCGGCCGCACGATAGAAAATGTTATAAACTATGCTCCGTGGGGATTCGAAATGAACGAGACGAATAGATTTTGAGATACGACTTAAATATGTTTCACCAAACATATTTACGAGAAAAACGGAAAAGAAAAAATGGCAATTCGCGATTTGACATTTGAAAAAAATGGTCATAACTCGGAAAACTTTTGGAAGATTTACAAAGTTTTTGTTGCAGATTAAAGTTAAGACGGGGGAATATGAAACTATGCAATTAAAAAAATCGTATCGCTGAAATTTCGAGCCTGTGCATGTCCTGTAATGGGACATTCAGCAGTACGAAAAATGGACGCGTGGCTCTATGAAAGATTATTGAACAGTTTGATTTTCCATTTATCCTTATGCCGTCTGTAGGACATAACTCTGTACTTACGGCAGAAACCAATTTAGATGACTCAGAAAATCAATTTTTTTTAAATTCCTTTAATTGTTAATAAAACTATTCAAGTTGTTCAATATGTTTCTCAGTTTCGAATAAAAATTTCAATTCGTTCTGATGCTATGAACGGTAAAGTGGGCGTCCCGCGTTTCAGTGCCAGTTAGTAGTTTTCAAGCGCGTTTTTCTCGAAACTACTTTGTTTTCAATTTGTGTACACTCTAGCTCAAAAAGTGTCTAACCTATAATTTAATAAAGTGATGGTTAGTTTCTATATATAATTACGCTCTATATGAACCTTAATTTTGAGTAATTTCATCGTTTAAAGTATATTTTTTATAGCAAAAAATGGTTATGAAATAATGGCAGAAATTATACCCTTTTGTTTAAACGCCTCAAAAAAAATTCAATTTCCAATTTTTTGTCAGGATTAGGTTCATATAGCAGGAAAACATGTTCTTAACGGGCTATACCAGTGTGAACGCTGAACATTTTGGTGATTTTCGGGAATTTTTTGGAAGAAAAGTACTCAATTAAATGTTTCGGAAAATTAAGAATATATTTGGCTGTATTTGACCTATATTACATAATTTTTTCATAGAAAAATATTGAGATCCAAGCGACTTATGCGCTGCCTTCGGAGGCGCCAAAAAACAAGTTCCTCCACTGCTGACATGATTCCGGCCGATTGAGTAGCTAAAACCGAAAAAGGAAAAAAATGTCGTTAAACTGGAAAGTATTTCCTGTACAATGACGTAGGATTTTCGAAAAATATCAAAATCTAACAAAATGGCGTAGTTATGAAAAAAGTCCGTTTTCTTGCCTATAAAATGGTCGTTCTTTTCAATGCCAAATCGTCATTGATAATTGCTCTTTGCTCTTTGAGTTACAGTGTCAGCAAATTTGAAAAATCTCATTTCGCGAAAAACGCGTTTAAAGATTTAACTATCGATTTTTGCAAGATAAAATGATTAGAGATACGGCCTTGAAATTTTTACAGGATATTCTTGAAAGTATAAGTTGTCGAAAAAGGCAAAAAAATGGATTTTTTGAAAGTGTCACACTGGTATAGCCCCTTAAAGTGATCTCCGAACCGTATTGACTTCCAATGAAAACTGTGGCCTCCAGAGTGTACACACACAGCAAAGTCTGATGGCGACCTTCGATGGGTGACAGGTTATATGTTCCATATTTTCAACGGAAATGCTTCGACAAAATTAAAATATTTTTTTGAAAATATGTATAAAATATTATCAAAGTTTAAATAAATTCTATTCATTCATTCCTTGGCAAAAAAATCATGATAATCACCAAAAAAAACGTACTCCTAAACTGGTTTCCCGCCTTAAATTAAGAAGTAATTTCATACGATCGGTTTTTTTTTCTTTTTTCCACAGACAAAGACGATTGCAACATTCTGCAGACGGTTTTCGATCCAGACGACGCGGGGGCGGGAAATTCGATCGGTGACTTGGACTCGCGTCTCGGAAAAATCAAAGTCGCCGTGGACACGAACAAGAGTTCGAAGACCGCGTACCGGGATTCACAAGTTTTGTTTCTACCGGCGGATCTTCTCGGCTCTCATCGTTCCCTCTATCTCGTCGTGTTCCATCCGACGCACACGGACTCGTTTCTCGCCTGTGCAAAAATCAAACTCCGAAAAGCCTCCCTAGCCAAGTAAATCCGTATTTTTGTGTGTTCCTTTACCTTTTATTTTTTTGCGGACGATATCCCCAACAGTGGCCTCTTTTCGCAATTCTTTATTCTTCAGAACTCTGATCAGTTCCCGCGGTATCAAGGGCGAGGTCACGTTGTCCCAGGAGACTCATTACGACCCGACGTGGGTGAACGTTTCGCTCAACACCGTCAACGATCTCGAGACTCGCCTCAGATATGCGACGAAAATTTCCGCTTACAGAATTCACGAGTCGCCACGCGATCCGTTTCATTTCATTCGCCAGGATTCGCACGCGCGAGAAGTTTGCTTGACCACTCAGCAGATGTACAATCCGTCCAACGTTGACGTCAAGACTACTCCACCACCCGGTGAGAAGACCATGCGGTCTTTGACATTTTTTACCTTCTTTTTCAGGCGAGGAAAAAATGCTGATTTTTATTATTTTTTATTATTTTTGAGACTTAGGGATTGTTTTATTCGTTTGCGAAAAATTCTTCGAAAATAATTGCCCGAATGACAATTTCCCGAGCACAGTTTATCGAACGGACAATTTCTCGTACACAATTTGCCGAATGTACAATTTCTCGAATCCAATATCCCGAATGGACAATTTCCTGAATATACACTTCACCGAATGGACAAATTTTTTGTTTGGGTTCGTTTGGATTAAGTAAAAAAAAGAATAATTAATTATTTTTAAAAATTAAAAACGAAAAAAAAGGAGTCAGAACCCACTGCGTCCACGTCGTTGATTCTGAGTTATGCTATGGGAACGTATATTTCTGGCGCCTGCTAAAGCCGAAATCAATAACAGGAAAATTAATGCAAAGAAAATTCGATCCCAGAAAATAGATTTCCCGAAAAAAATCGTCGAAAATGTTTGTTCAGGAAATGTTTCATTCGAGAAATTGTTCATTGCGGAAAACGTTCATTCGGGAAATAGCACATTCGGGGAACTGTCCATTCGGGATATTGTATCGGCAAAATTGTTCATTTTGGAAATTGGTTATTCGGTAAATTATTTTCGGGCAATTGTTTATTCGGGCAATTGTTATCGAGAAATTGTATTTGGGAAAGTGTCATTTAGGTAATTGTTTTTCGAGAAACTTGCCGCAAAGCATTTTATTACTAGCTTTGGCTGTTAAATGTCATTTTTTAAATTGATTAATCTTTAAAAATGGCGGAGGTATGGAACGGGTCTTCTAAACGGGTTGCGGCAATTGTTGTCAGACGGCGTGACACGTAGCTTTGGTGGGATTAATCTGAAAAAAAAACCAACCAAGATTTTCCTTTCATTGATACACATACGCAGAATATGAACAAGAAAAAAGTCCGAATTGTTGAACATCAATCAAATGGTACGCTTTTAAACAAAAAGATTGAATATTCCGAAAAGAACGGCTACATTTTGCGACACAAAAATACTTTTTCTTTACTTTCAAAAACATTTAAAGTAATGTTTTAGAGAATATAGTTACATACATTTATGCCAAATTTAATCAGTATCCGTCGGTTACTTTTTTAGCTGTACGTCATGCTCGTTTCAAAAATGCAGTTTAGAAGACCGTACCATACCTCCGCAATTTTCAAAGATTAATAAAAAAAATACCATGTAACAGCCAAAAGTAGTAACAAAACATACCTTAACTCTCGAACATGGTGAAGAAATCTATCCTTTAAAAAAAAAATCATGAAACTCAGTCATTTTTTCCTCGCCTAAAGGCCCTCCCAAGGACGAAAATGCAGCAACGTTTTGTTATTCTGGTGGAGGATGCAGGGTAGATCGAACCCCATTTACATTTCATTCAACGTACAATTATCAATTCAGTTTTGGTTCATTTTCGAGTTTGGATTTTCCTTTGTCCGAATTATTCATTTGAATTTAAACCCGAACTAAACCAAAGTATTGAATGTGCCGATTTAGATATTATTTTGAAAATGTAAACGCAAACAAAACAAAAGCAGCGAATATTTCGAAGCTCATTCGATTTTGCAAACAGGATTGGGCACCCAGGACCAATATCCGATCGGCGACATCTCGGGCAAGCTCCAAGGCCGAAAGTCGCAATCCTTCCACATCGATATTCTCCCCGGAAGTGCACAGTTGGCCGGCGTATATTGGGACACGTATCTGCCATTGTCAGGAGTCAACAGCGTCGTCCATCGATCTCTCGTGCTTCACAAGTACGACGACGTTACATATTAAACTTCATGCGATGGAGCGTGAACGTAAGAATTCTCCTTTTTGGTCCCCAAGTCCCAAGAGTAGGTTATTTTTGGGTATTTACGTCAGAAACGAAAAACACTTCTACTTGGCCCAAAGTTGAAAATTGCCAAACGAGAGAGTTGACGATATTTTCAACGATCGCAGCGTTTTTTTCAAATGAACTTTGGGAAGTTTGTTTACCAAAGGGCGTGTTTTGCATCCACGATTGTCCAATGTCGTTTCTCACGAGGAAGTTTTTTTTTCATTTGCGAGACTCGTTATCGTGAGGCTGTTACTGTCATAACTCGCAGGTTCAACGAGACCGACCACGAAAGTACCACTCCGTGGGTATGTGGAACGCTGTCGCAGCAATTGCCGCGAAACGCCGGTCAGATGCCAATGATAACGGCCCAGGTGATATTTCGTTATCCCATCGTCGGTAGAGTTCTCTTCCGCCAGGCTCAAAACGAGCCCGACACGGACACGACGATCATAATCGAGAATCTCGTACACGCTGACGGCAGCTCCCTCAACAATTCAGCCGAGCACAGGTATTGCGAATATCCGTGTTAAGGCGGGATTTGGACAGGAAAAAAATAAGCAATATTTAGGGATTCTTTAAACTAAGAAATAATTTGTCTACAATTATCAAACTTTAGATATACTTTAATAGTATATTTAAGTATACGAAACAATTTTTGCAGTCTAGCTTCCCGTAGACTTTGATTTGCAAAAAAGTTCAAACATTTTTTTCAGTTAGAACATGTACAGTTTCTATGTGACGGTAATTAAAATGAAGAAAATTTAAGAAAATGACACGCATTTACAAATAAATCAACATTTCACGCAACATTTCTGTAAAATGTGGATTGAAAAAGTAGTTTTTTTCCAATTTTTGTAAAACAATTCTCGTCGAGTAGAAGGCACCAATATTATCAATATTTCTGCCAAGTTTCAACTCAATCGGCTTTATAGTTTTTGAGTAATCATGCACGCCAATTTCGAGAATTTTTTTTTGATGATTAAAATACGCTAAACGGTCTGATTTTTTTATGTCGAATCAAAGCACTCATGAAGAACAGAAAATACATTTTTAAACCATTGTAGCCGTAAATATTGTTTGAAACATAATTTGTAAAAAGATCTCGAATCAGTATGAAAGCCGTTATCTTGCCATGGAGGTTTTCTTTTTCCAATCAAAGTTGAAAAAGTCGCTGCGGCTTGAAAAAAAGTATCGAATTAAGCCTATTTTTTTCGACAGTTTATCGTTAAAAAAAATATGATGATTTAAAAAACAAACGATCTCACGCATATGGTCGAATCCCTTTTTCCGAGAAGGTCTATAGCAACCAGAACAATGCGAATTTCGCTCAAAAAATTCAACAGCAATGGAAAACCGTCCATACTATCATAAAATGCGAAAAAAATAGTTTTTTTTGAAAATGTTTCACTGTGATGATCCCACGAGAGTGTACAAGGGATCATGCACTTTAAGCACGACTAGGAACCCTCATAATCTTCGTTTTGTGTGTCCTCTCCTCATCTTCAATTTGTCGTTGAGAAGCTTTTCTCGTTGTTCAAAGAAAACAAATGAATGTGAATGTTTTGGTGTATTTGTGGCGTAAAATGGCCCGTTCGTTTCTCGCTTAGATGGATGCTCCACGATCAGCCTCCGGGAAAAGATTTTTACAATTGGACCGGAAGATGCCTCAGCACCGGAAGTCCCTACAATCCTTACAAGGTTAGCCCATGGAATTCCGGATTTTTTTTTCGACGACACTGAACGCATTCCCGCATCTTCTCACGCTTGTTGTACCTTGGCACGTGAAGGTCGAGTGGGATCCTGCACACCCGGAGCGTTGCACGTCGAAGCAGACGACCCTCTGTCGCGTGGGCGATTTGACGCGGCACGGGACTCTCGCAATCGCCGGACGGAAGATCGATGGTCCTCGTCTAACCCGGAGATTGTTCACCGATAAGTCGTTACCTCTCTCGGGCCCGCACAGCATCATCGGCCGGAGTTTGGTCCTCTACGACGATCACGGACCAGTCGCAAGGGGCGAGCGGCTCGGATGCTCCATGTAATTGTTTCGTCTCATTTCTTTGTGGGAAAAAAAAGAAGAAATAATGTCAAATAATATTAAGAAAAATAGCTGATTTTTCGCTTTTTTTTCGATGGTTACAATACGCCAATCTGTCTGATTTTTTATGTCGAATCAAAGCACTCATGAAGAGCGGAAAATAAATTTTTTTTAACGGTTAAAAATGTCTTCGAAAAAAGGAGTCCTCAGGATGTACACGGTGTGATCGTTAATATTATGTGAAACAAAATTTGTAAAACGGTTATGAAGGCCTTGGGCCACAGTAACGGGTATAAAATCATGTGCGAATTTAACAATTTTTTTCGTATGAGAAAGTGGTTCGCTCACAAAATTAATTACACGTCTATTTAATATGAATATCAAGCTGTCAGAAAATATATATATTTTTTTTTTCGATGTACGAAATCTTTCCAATCGGCGTGACAAATAACTTCAACAATTTTCACTCGATTTACTTCAAGTTTAAAAGTTATGCTCCTAATGGCATGTCGCAGAGAAGTACGTACGGAATTTCTGATTAATCGAAAACTTTTCATTTTATGAGCAGTTATAACGAAATTTTTCACTGAAAATTCATTTCTTAAGTTCAAATACCTACAACTTTTGAATAAAACAATATTTTTCAAATTCCGTACGTACTTCTCTAGGTATTCCAATGTAGATTGACGAGAATTTTTGTTTTTTGTTCTAGGTAAAAAATTGTGGATGCTAAATGCCACGCCGCGGGGCGCCTAAAAAAAGATAACAAAAAAATATTAGTAGTCGGCCATTTTGTCGATCCAGAAAAAAAATCTAACAGCTTGATATTCATACTAAATAGATGTGTAATTAGTTTTATGAGTGAATCACTTTTCCATACGAAAAAAATGGTTACATTTGCACATGATTTCATACCCGTTACTGTGGCCTAAGGCCTTAATCACTATGAAAGCCGCTGTGGATTTTTAAAAAATCAAAATTGACAAAATGGCGTCGGTTTGAAAAAAAGTATCAAATTTAGCCTATTTTTTCAGTAGTTTTTCGTTAAAAAATAATATGAAGATTTAAAAAAAAGCTCAGGAATAGCGTGAACAATGTTGTGTCAGAATTTGAGACCGATAACTCGAAAACTTTTCCTTTAAAAGTGTACACCATTTTGAAAAACGACATTTCGAGAAAATTGGACTTAAAGTTTCCAGCGCGGAATTTTCATATAAATTGTCTACTTACGATCAATCGTCGATGGCAGGTTTATGTTTATAACCGTCTGTACGAATAATGCAAAAAAAACGATTTTTTGAAAATTTTACACTGTGATGATCCCTTAAGGGGGGAGCCATATATCTACAATGGTCTCAAAAATCTCACAAATGGAGAAGATATATTTCCTTCAAAAAATATCAAGTTAATCACCAAATCTTGTCCTCGCCTAAAGGTATCTCCCCCTTAATGTATTTTCAGAGTAAGCAGAATTTACAGAAGAAAAGGTGTAGCGAAGGACTGGTTCGGTAACGGCGACACCGTCGTGCTCGGAGGCAAATTCGAATTCATTCAGCAGACCGAGTACGACGTAACCGACGTGGAAACGACGCTGGAAGGCCTGGGAGGAATAACGAGCGCCTATCACGTCCACATGGTAACCGCGTCACCAACCGCTTCTATTCTTCGTTTTTCATTCATTCGAACTTCGAACTTAATTGCGTTTTTATCTCAACAAGACTCCGATCGAGATGGATCTGGAATTTCCTTGCGAATCGACCACTCTCTACGGCCGCTACAATCCGCAAAACGTGAGTGCCGATAATTCACCGAAACCCGGCGAGGGCACGACCGATCAGTACGAGATGGGAGATTTGAGCGGAAAATTCGGCACTCTCGACAACCGGAAAAGATACACGACAACTTACAATGACACCGAGCTACCGCTCTTCGGGCTGAGGAACATTTTGGGACGGAGTATCGTTATCCACAAGAAACACAAGGACTTGAGGTACTCTTTCGTGGATGACGATCGTACAACTTAAGGCCTCAGGCCACAGTAACGGGTATAAAATCATGTGCCAATTTAACAATTTCTCTTCGTATGCAAAAGTGATACACTCATAAAATTAAATTAATAAAAAAAAGACGTGACATTTAGCATCCACAATTTTGTACCTAGAACAAAAAACGAAAATTCTCGGCAATCTACATTAGAATACCTAGAGAAGTACGTACGGAATTTAAAAAATATTGTTTTATTCAAAAGTTGTAGGTATTTGACCTTAAGAAATAAATTTTCAGTGAAAAATTTCGTTATAACTGCTCATAAACTGCTCATAAAATGAAAAGTTTTCGATTCATCTGAAATTCCGTACGTACTTCTCTGCAAAATGCAATTAGGAACATAACTTTTGAATTTGAAGTAAATCGAGTGGAAATTGTTGAAGTTATTTGTCACGCCAATTGGAAAAAAGCTGTTTCGAGAAGGTTTCGAGTAGTCGGCCATTTTGTACATAGAAAAAAAAAATTCTAACAGCTTGATATTCATACCAAACAGATGTGCAATTAATTTTATGAGTGAATCACTTTTTCATACGAAAAAATGGTTAAATTTGCACATTATTGTATACCCGTTACTGTGGCCTAAGGCCTTAACGCGTCTAACATTGCTTCAAATTTAATCCGCTTCGTATTCGGATTTCGGGAACAAAACGGTCAATAGATTTATTTTTTTTTTCCTCTACCATATGTGGATTATAGTCTGCTATCGTTGTAATTTCAGATGGGCATGTTCCACGATCGAGCGTGGCTACGCGCCATCCGAAGCGCGAGAACTTCGAGCTATCGCTTCCTTTCATCATCCCAACGGCTTTGCGTACGGATACATAAAAATGGTAAGGGATAAAAAAAGAGAAAAAGCGAGTAAAATCGTCACGAAGCCGAATTATGAGAACCGTTGCAACGTCTTCTCACACTCGCGCGTCTATCCGACCTCCTTATTTTCAGACTCAACTAATATACAAGGACAAGAGTCAGAGCGAAACTGTGATAGAGGTGAAACTGCGTCATCCGGGAAATCACGATCGAAACGTCGTACGTATATATACGCGTTTGTATACACAACGCGGTTTCGTTGGCGAAGTTTCAAGAATTTCCTAAACGCCGCTGCCACCTGACACTCAAATCTCATCGGTGTGTGTTAACGACTCTTTCAGACGAGAAATCACAATTGGGCTATATACGTTAATCCTGTCGGTGTCGATGCGACTGTTAAGGTGAAAGATACTCGATGCGTTGCTGGTGGATATCTATGGAATCCTTATTACACACAGCTCGCCGATCCTTTGAACGTGAGCGAAACACAATATGCTATTCTCGTCGTATGGAAATACTTTTCTCATATATATACAGGGTGTCCTATAATTAATGGATAATTGTACTATACGCTGGAATTTCAGTTTAGTAAGTCCCACGGTTATCAAGATTTGGGGCTTTATGTTATTTTTCGAAAAACGTCATCTGCTTTTCGTTTTTTGCATGCGATTTATACAAATGATAACGTTTTTTACCCGGTTAAAAAAAATCTCTCGGTTTTATATAGAAGTCTTCTTTTTAACCATAAATGTTAAGGAAACTTTATGAAAAAAAGATCTTACGCAGAATCTTCATATAAACCATATTTCAAGGTCGTATCCATATTTCACATGCCTAAAAACATAAAAGAGCTCGTACCACTCGCTTGTAACATCATTTCTGTCATTTTTTTATTTCAATTTAAAATTTGCTAATAAGACGACTCAGTTCATTTGGAATTCAACAAAAAAAATAATCAAAAGACAAATGTTAAAGAATAATATCATTTTAGAATCGTCAATGGTCGTTTTTTTCAATGCCAAATCGTCAATTTTCATCCAAACGAAAATATCCTACGTCATTGTAGAGTAAATATATTCAAGAGTACTCAGTTGAAATTTCGAGTCAATCGGATAATTGCTCTTTGAGTTACAATGTCAGCAAATTTGAAAAATCTCATTTCGCGAAAAACGCGTTTAAAGATTTAACTATCGATTTTTGCAAGATAAAATGATAGAGATACGGCCTTGAAATTTTTACAGGATATTCTTGAAAGTATAAACTGTCGAAAAAGGCAAAAATATCGATTTTTTGAAAGTGTCCCACTGGTATAGCCCCTTAAAATTGATAATGGCCGAAAATAACTGTAATGACCAGAATTTCGTCGCATACGCTGTTCCTCTTGAGGAGTGCAACGTCATTTTTAGCCAAAGCTCACGTTACGTTGTTCCACTCTCAGGAAGACCTTTACAGGCAGGAATGTGGTCCGGATTTGCCGCTGCGCTGTTACGTAGGAGATCTATCGGCGAGATTGGGGCCCATCAACATTGGCCTCGAGAGAAAGGTCTTCGTCGACTCGAATTTCCCTCTGGAAGGGACGGTCTCGGCGCTCGGCAAGTCCATCGTTATTATGGACCAAAATTTTGGCTCGCAGAGGTTCGCCTGCGCGAACATCGAGCCTGACTATGACATAGTTAAATATGCGAATCTCAAACGGCCACCGAGATTCGTAACGTGAGTACTCGTAAAGGTACATCCGTTCGTCACGATACTTCGTTGCTTCATTTTGCAAAATTAATCGTCGCGAGCGACGCTTTTTTCAGGGCTCAGTTTCTCGAGGATGTGCAGCGAGTCATGGGAATTCCCGAATGGATGTTGTCGATCGACAACAGGAAGACGAAGACTCTTCACGATGGCGGATGCATACAATTCTTGATGCATTTCAGAGGTAAAAAGTGCAGCGGCCCACGTCTTGAAAAAAACATAATTTGACAATGATTAATTTTGACAAGCCTCCAAACAAAACGCCACAACTTTCCTGCGATATACTATACCCACGTACATCTACTTCAACGCGACCGATAATTTCGTTTCGTATGTCAATTACAGGTCCAATAGCGAGCCGTTTGGAGCAAGATTTCAGTAAGCTGATATCCACGGGTCGCCTGGACGCCCCGAGTCTCAGTATTCCCGGATACGTTCACACAACACGAAAGACGAAATTGGGCTACAGGCAGTGCGGCACGAGGGATCCCAATGACAAAAGTATATAAAAACTATTTCCGTGCTGTGCCTGAGAAAATTGTGGGCCGCGCTCGTATACGCGAGGGCGACGATACGCGGACGTGAACAATAAACGAACTGACTGGGCTCTCTCTCTATTTTTAGATCCGAAACGTAGCTTCTGGAGTTCCGCCGCCGGATCGTGTTCCCCGTTACTCGCGTTAGTCTCGTCGTCCTTAATCTCTTTACTACTTCTCGTTAACTGAGACTCCATAGCGGAGCTTACGCGTGAAAAAAATTTCCCGAGCGTACTCGTCGACATGCTGTATATAACGAAAAATCACGAATATGTAATCAATATATTTATACTTTATTCAAATAACAATGTTATAAGAGTCTTGTGTCCGTGTCCCATCTCGTATCTCTTATGTTCAATATCTCTCAGTATCTTCGCAATGACGAACAGGAGCCCACTAAGAGCCTTGATCGGCTCTCGATTAGCCCTTGAGAGATCTCGCGTGGATTTTCGCGCAACCGACGGCCAATTCGTGGCGTTCTTGCACAAATGGAACAAACTCCGATCAATTTTCTCAACGCTTTTTAAGTTATCTATATATATATATATGTATATGTGTATGTATATATATATAGTCTTTTCTTCCGTTCTCGTATCTACACTTGCTGACGGAGAGCTCGCGAGTCTTGCATACACGTCGCGCGGATAATTGGTGTTTCGTTACCAACGTTTACGTCCGCCCGTCGGAGATACAAAAGGAAAGTCTGGATGTGATGTTTTTGTTTGGGAATTCGTTGCTATAACGAAATTATCGCGAGAATCGGCAATGCAGAGACGTGAGCCGTTGATTCTCGAATAGACAGAGCGGAGGAGTGAAGGAGGGTCAGAAGATAAGTGGAGATGAGGAAAAAATGATTGTCAGGCTTAGTTGGAAGCCGTAGCGGTGGCGTTGGGAGCCGGAGTAGTTGCGGGCGTTGCCGTCGAAGCGCTCGCGTTCGACGCGCTCGCTGCGGCCGTTTCCTCGGTCACTATTCGTCGATTTTTCTTGATCCTCTTCCATTCGCCGTTCGTATAATTCATTTGGAAATGGGTCTCGACGAGCATCGAAACCGTTGTACCGTCAGATTGTACAACGTCCTCGATATTCTCCGACAGCATCACAGTCACGATATTGCCCAGTTTTGGACATGGATTGTCTGAAATAACGAATTACGATCAACTTAGGCGGTACGGTCTTTTTTTTAACGCAAAGCGAACACCCACCTCGAGAGCCAGCCATAAATCCGAGAATAAGAGCCTTCTCCGGCCTGGTGACCTTATTCGCTGTCCTAAACATCTCTTGGGCCTCGAGCATTTGTTCACGCTGTAACGTAAAAGACAACGGAGTGAGTCCTCTTCTCACAGAATAATCGCTCCCCCGTTAAGGTAGTTCTGTAGGTACACGTATGAGCCAAAAGTTTTGGTCGAAGCGTATAGTAACATCCAATGTCTATACGATGCGGTTGGTTCATGCATGCATGGACTCATTCATACATAGGTCTCATACTCGTATAGAGAGCGGCGCTGTAATCGTGGCAACAGCGCGATTTTCCTGCAGTCATAGGGTTGAGCTTCCTACGATCCGTCTTTCGCGAAATATTTTATATAAATAAAAAAAAGTGTCAAAATGTCAACCCAAATGCGATAGAGAGGAAAGTTTACAAGAAAAAAGGCGCTTGCTAAAAGACTGAAAGCTGTGGCAGCCATGTGTCAAGCAAATGCGGCTAAACGCGATGAGAATAACCATAACCTCAACGATCAGCAACAAAAATTCGCTGTCGAAGGACGTCGGATCGTGGATTTACAACATCTTGCCGACAGTTTAAATTGTATTCGCTGTAACAAAGACATGTACATGCATAAATACATGCATAAATTGAACAAATAAAATTTGTTTGCAAAATAAATTTATTTCACATCCGTCTCAGAATTACTAGAACTCGGGAAAAAACACGCTTCGAGTTCCCAGACCACGCACCGATCAGCTGGCTGCAGCGTACACTCTTGCCATTCCGTTACCGATGGTTGGGCCCGAGTTCGGTGTGGAATAAAATTACCGCTTTTCATAAGTCGATATCTCCGAAACTAAACGGTTGAAGTTTGTCATTTTTTTTAAATTAATCCCACAATAGTACTGCGTACACGTGTGTTTTTATCTTGAAATCCTAAGATCCGTTTAGAACCTATATCGAGAAATGCGAGCAAGCTCCTATCGGTTTAGGTGTTAGGTATAGGGATCGCGTACAAAAATACCCATATTCAATTGCAATTATCTCATGAACTAAGCGGTGAATCGAATTGAATTTTTGGGCATCAGTCCATGAAGGTCATGTGTACACCATTCTTAGATTTCAGGCAATTCCCAAGATTTGACAAAAACTACAGAACTACCTTAACACAAGAAATATCAGTATAACATTCAGTAACCGCTATTTCGTCCCTTTACCATTTTCGTCCTCAACGTTTCTGAAACACGTTACTATTTTTATTCCCATATTCATTCAATTACGAAATACAAATAAAACAGAAGGTCATGGCCTCACACGATTTACACTATATTGGATGTTGCTGAATATCGGATAATGGACTTCTTTCTATTGATATAAAGCGAATGCTTTGGGATTAGTCAACCCATACAGCCTGCAATAGTGGACTATCTCGAGTTTTCTTATAGCGCCATTTGTTTTTGGTTTTATACGGCTTTATTTTCGTTGCCTAGCACCAAAAATATTTTTTGTTTCAAAAAGTGTTGTTTTTAATGAGGCAAATCCAAATAATTTATGCTTGTTAATTTTCATAAACTATAGCAATCATTTTACTTAATAAATATATAATGTTCCCAAAAATAGCAATATGAACAAAAATATTACTGTTCATATTCGGCCATGTTAAATCTTAATATCGGATACTTAATCCAGCCTAATATTGAATATCCGTTTGTACCAAATGTTCCTACCTAATCAAAGATTAACTCGTAAAGACTGTTTGATAATATTAAGACGTTGAATAAGTTCTCGCTGCATTCCAACAGATGGCGCTACCAGAACTGCGTGCGTGTAGTTTAAGATGGCAACGCATCTATAAGGAAGTACGATAAGCAAACTCGAAATTCAGTGTATGTCATTTCGCAGAAGTGTCAAGACCTTTTTTTCTTCATAGTGTTATACATGTCAAATTTCGTGTCAAAAGAAGCCGATTTGCGAGGAATTTCACTACACTACGTTATTAAAAGAAAATGTAGCTGAAGCACACAGAATTCTCCTTGAGACTTACGGCGACCATGCTCTGTCGGAAACAACATGCAGAGATTGGTTTAGACACTTCAAAAAGAATAATTTTGATGTGTTGAACTGGAGGCATTACTCCATGAAGACTCATGTCAGACGGTAGTTGAGCTTGCAGAATCATTAGGAGTTGATTACACAAGTTTTGAAACGTTTGAACGCATTAAGAATTTTTTAAAAATAAAACAGAGAACATTATAAAAAACATCACAATTACCAAACGAGACATTATTCAACATGCCAATAATTAAAACGTTAAAACAATAAACGTTTTGTTTTATTTTATGTAAAAATGGTCCTCTAACATCAGATATAAAAAACATGGACTTTGGGCCCTTATTTCGGATATCCGATTATAAGCAACCTTTTTGAAAAGCATGTTTCTGTTTTTTTGTTCAAAACATAATGTAACTCAAAATATTTAAATGTAATGTGTAAAATAATTATTAGCATCTTGTTGTATATGGCATGTAGACCATAAAATTGTAAAATTTAAAGGTCGTAGCAATTGTTTACTTTTTTTAACTTTCTAGGCACCAATATATGTGCCTCCCTCCTCCAGCCTGTGCGGCCGCTAATCTTGTTTGACTTTTTAAACACACGCTCGTGTGCATTATGGGATAACATCACTGTAAACGTCTAAAATGAAGCGACTTTCATCGATGTTTTTTGGGTGGAAGGACAAGTAAGAGGATAATAATATTCAAGGATGTTATTAGTCATATCTTCAATTGAGCAAAAAAATATATAAAAAATTATACAAAATAGTGACGCTGAAGCCATTCTCGCGAGGCATGTTGACTTTGAGACGCTCTGCGGCACGCAGTATGACTGACGCAAATTTCAATGTGGATATTTAAAAAAAATGCTATTCATTTACATGAGTATAGTTAGAGAAATACGTAGGGGATTTTTCAAATATTAATTTTTGTGAAATGGGCAAGCATTTAAAGTAAAAACTCAATTTTCGAAAGAAAGAAAAGACAATCATTTGTTAATAAATAATGTTATAATTAACTCATTCCAAACTCACTCACTCCAAAATTGTTGGAGTTATGCTGCGTGCCGTTTTGAAAAATTGTGTTCCGAGAAAAACGCGTTCAAAGTTTTTAGATGTGTTAAGGCGGGATATACATTTACAACAATAAAAAAATCGATTTCTTTTTTTTTCTTTAAATCATAAAACTATATATGTCGACTATTTTCCCAAAGTTTCAAAGCGAAATTCGAAAAACTTCAAACGTTACAGCCCGTCAACGCTGTGCCTCACAGCTCGGATTCGGAGCGGGCGTGAACTTCAAACGCGTTTTTTCTCAAAACTGCATTATCGAAATTGGCGTGCAGGATTACTCAAAAACTATTAAGCCGATTGAGTTGAAACTTGGTAGAAATATTGATAACATCGGTACCTTCCACTTGACGAAAATTGTTTTTGAAAAAATGAAAAAAAAAAAACTACTTTTTTCATCCGCATTTTACAGAAAAGTTGCGTGAAATGTTGACTTTTTTTGTAAATGCGTGCCATTTTCCCAAATTTGCATTTTCTTCATTTTAATTACCGTCACATAGAAACTATACATGTTCTAACTGAAAAAATGTTTGTCACTTTTTTGCAAATCAAAGTCTACGGGAAGCTAGACTGCACGCCGATTCGCAACTCCCGCGGCGACCTTACTGTAACATTCAGCCACAGCTCCGCCATTTTGATGATGAATTCATAAAAAAAGTTTCATATACTTAAATATACTATTAGAGTATACCGAAAGATTAATAACTGTAGAATAATCATTTCTTAGTTTAAAAAATCCCTCAATATTGCTTATTTTCTTCCCGTCTAAATGTATATCCCGCCTTAAAAAGGAACCAAACTTTTTTCCTCTTATTTAAGATGGTTCAAAGCATCTCTTATGCCCATAAAAATCAATCTTTTGGAAATTCTAGTGGTGTTACCCCTTATAAAAACGATTGAGCAACGATCTAGTATAGAACATGCACGTTAGGAAAGTGAACGAGGAGATGGAGTCGCTTCCGGTTGCGTCGACTTACCGTAAGCGACAATCCTTTCCGGGTGTTGGCAGCCGCGTTTGGCGGTTGAGCGGTTGGCTGTATGCGTATTTGTGTGACCGTCTGAGCAGGTCGTACAGTTTGTACGCCAACTGGAGTACTCTCGACGGGCGTGGTGGCCGCTGGGGTCGCCGACAGCGTTGTACTCGGTGTCGTTGGTGTACTCGGCGTTGTCGCTAAACAGGGATAAAAAGACGGATAATTAGATATTCGATGCATCTGCGTGTTTAAGCGCGACGCTACTGAATGTTGCTGCTTTGCTGTTCGTTCCCTTGAATTTCAGCCCAGCAAAGCGAAATATGCATGACGTCATAGAGTTATAAAATTTAAAACGAATACGAGATTGCTGCTGCAATAGGAAAAGCACCTCGACGCCTCGATATTTGCCATTCGGTTACTAGACGTCGAGACGTTGCGGCGTCTCTCGATCTGTACTATTGAATGCAAATGGGGAGGGAAAACATACGAGTCTGTGGTGTCACGGCGGAAGACACCGGTGTGGTCGTACTCGCGGGTGCATAGGTAGCGGACGTTGTTCCGGCCGTTGTCGTTGTAACGGGAGGGGCAAGACCCTGCGCGTATTCCGGAGTCGTGGGAACATCCGCGGGGGCGGGCGCCGCGGTAGCAGCAGCCGCTGCCGCGGCTTGAGCTTCCGCGACCTTCTTCTGCTGCTCCTCCAATTCCATCATGCGTTTTCGCTTCTTCGCTTGAGCGTAACCGAGGGGCTGTTCGTTTATGTCCAGAAGCTTTATACCGCCGTCCTTGCGTATTCTACTCCCAATGGGAGTTCTCGAGGACAGCGAGGAAGGCGTGAGCGCTGGCGAGCGGAAGCCACTCGTTGGAACTCTACTGGGTATTCCCTTCAGAGGTGCTGCAAAACCAAGCGAAATCTCAAAATCGCATCGAATAACATTTAAGGACGTATGGGACTCTCTCTCTAGGTCCTAGGCAAAAGCAGCCGAAATGTCAAATGATCGAATATATTTCCTAGATTTAAAGTCAAAGCAGTGGTAATTGGCATGTGTAGACCTCAACGTCTCAGGTAATCGGCTACATATACCTAGGTGGGTCAAAAAATTGCATTTTCCAAAAATATTTTCATTCGACATCATCTTTAAGGGGTAAGGCCACAGTAGAATTTTCAAGAAATCGATTTTTTTCGCTAAAACGGTGCTTTATCATCGTAAGAATACGTTACTATTCGATTTATAGCAAGAACATTTTTTTTCACCGACTTTGAATATCTGATTAATAGAAAACTTTTCATTTTATGAGCAGTTTCATACGAATTTTTTCACTGAAAATTCATTTAAATTCAACTCAATTCGAAAACCTACAACTTTTGAATAAAACAATATTTTTCAAATTCCGTACGTACTTCTCTAGGTATTCTAACGTAGAGTGACGAGAATTTTTGTTTTTTGTTCTAGGTAAAAAATTGTGAATGCTAAATGGCACGCTGCGGAGCGCCCAAAAAAAGATAACAAAAAAAAATATTAGTCGTCGGCCATTTTGTACATCGAAATAAAAAATATATATGTTTTCTAACAGCTTGATATTCATACTAAATAGATGTGTATTTAATTTTACGAGTGAATCACTTTTTCATACGAAAAAAGTTGTCAAATTCGTACATGATTTTATACCCGTTTCTGTGGCCTGGCCCCTTAAGCTATATTCTCTGAAAATTGCATTGAGATATTTCTGAAATCGAATTTCTCGAAATACGGTTTTCAAAGTCGATGGACGATCTCGAGAACGGATTGTTTCCAAATTTAGAGGAGATACGATGGGAAACATTTAAAGATCGTTAACGATCTTACTTTTTAAAAATCGATCTTCATTTTTTTATAGTTACGTAAAAATGACGACTTTTTTCATAGATTTAGTATGCTCGAGTTTCAATTCGTGGCCGCGTTGTTAAAAAAAAAGAACTTAACAATGAACGATCGTCAACGACTCGTATTCATTGTTAACTTGAATAACCCGTGTGGTTTTTAGATTTCAGATGGACCGTTTTTTTAAGGCTCTCAATATATATACTTTTGTCTTTAAAAAAATGCGTTTCTTTTTCACCCACCATTTCCAAGAAGAAATATTTGGAATTTAGCCATTTTTTGCCTCTAAGTAGATGTAGCCCCTTAAAGTCTTCTTTGAATTATTGTTACACCTGCATTTTTTTATATTAAACTGTATTTGAGCAAAACGTTCGAGGGTCAATATGCCGCGCCCCACGACTGCCCGTAATTTTCGGGCCGCTCAACTATTTACAGCATTGCCAGTATGGCAAGAATGTATGGGAGAGCCGACCGAGAAAAATGAGCAGAATTTTAGTCCGTTACAATTAACTACAATTACGCAGCGGACGATTGCGAAATTTTCCAAAAAGTTTCTTCTATACCATTTATACCACACGCGTACCATTTTTTCATTGTGCCTTATCTCATCGATCTGAGAGCGAGACAACGTCCGATGAGAACGCATGCAAAACTACAGCAATTCAAAAGTGTTATAATCCTTGAACAGGTTAGCGATCCCAAATTTCGCATGCAAACTCGGAGCGAATGAAGCCTATGGCATTGAAGTTTGCATCGTTGGAACGCAACGAAAATTATTTTTTCTCATTTCCCAAATTTTCTCAGGCAGATTTGGCTGCGAAAATCACGCAAAGATTCTTTAGAATTCTTATTTAGCGATCTACGAACTGAATCTGCAAAATATCATTGTGATTTTCGCAGCTCAAATCTGCCTGAGAAAAAATAATTTTCGTTGCATTTCAACGATGCAAACGTTAACACCATACGAAGCTTCCAATTTTTATCGCGTTAGTAGCATCCCTGTAAGACTCCCATACATCCTTAATCATGGATTGACGTTAGCAAAATTTCGTTTTCTTCGTTGAATCGAAAGAATCCGAATATTCGAAAATATCCTCTCTCACTCGTGTCGGTCATTTTTCTTGGCATTCCTCTACTCCTAACCGGCACGGTTGGCGTTGTGTTTTTCTTCAAGTTGCTAGCCGCGTCGATACTCTTCTGCAGCAATTCGGCCCGTAGCGCGGCACTTTTTGGTTTCCTCTTCAACGTGAAGTGCTTGGTGGGCGCGGGCTGTTGACCGACCACCGAGGTAAGCGCCGTTTTGTTGAGGTAATGGCACTCCAACGGAAGCATAGCAGGATCGTTCTGCTTCTTCAGAAGCTTTCTCAAGTCGTTCACGAGCTCACCGAAGATCGGCCTGTGCTCGTCCAGATCGGTTATGTCCGTGTTCAGCGAGCCCGTCGATGGAAACGTCTTCATCGCTTCGGATAACATGGAGACCCACAGTTCGCTGTCCAGCGACGCCACCTCAATGATCTCTTCCAATTCCGCCCGCCACTGCAATTCGTACGTTCATCTCTATTTCTGTACCTTACGAAATACGATTTCAGCTAGTGACTTCTTGTGTTTCGTGCGCTTGCGATAAACTTGCAAATGGACGAGTCGATATCAATGGGGTTTTCACTGAATGAATCCGTGGCATCTTTGAACAAGCTAGAGCTATGCATGCTCGTGACATGCCTAAAGAATATCTCACAGCGAGAAATGTCTCACTTGTTGGAGAAATCCTCTTGTAATTTCATGGTTTTACATAGAATGCTATCGATTGCTTGTAATTTCATGGTTTTACACAGAATTTACTGACGGTAGGCGGAGTACGAAGAATACAGAGGAAAACTAATCTTTCGACATAGAAAAAGTATTCACTTTACGTTGCTACATTTTTTTCACGTTTTTTGGAATTTCTAGGTTTTTCACATCACTTTCAAAAGGCTGTGTGTGTGTATATGGATACACAAACAAGTATACAGGGTGTCCCTGTTGAATCAACCAACTCTAATGTCTTCGAACCTGCCTGTGATACTAGAATGGATTGCAGACAAGAGTCCAAGCAAAGTGAAAGCAGTGCTACGCTATGACAGCCACAGAAACAGCTGAAATTTTCGCACAAAGATTTACCAGACACAAACAATATTGAGGACAAAAGAAAATCGTCGAGCTCTGTGTCCGTAAAATCTGCAGAGCGTGACGTTCTATTTTTCTTGAAAAACTCAATCGTCTATGCTCTTAAGGCGAAGTAGAAGATGTACCATGTGACATATGAGTGCGAGAGAGATAGCTGAAATTTTCGAACTGAGATTCTTCAGAGATGAATAATCTTTAGGGCAAAAGGAAATCATCAAGCTCTGCGTCAGGGAATTCTCCAAAGACTGATGCTTTGTCTTTCCTAAAAAATTTAACCATCTATGAGAAAATTGAGTTGGAAAGTTTTTGAGGTTATGTTGACCTTCTACATGCCCTTAAGGGGGGAGGTACCTTTGGGCAAGGAAAAAATTTGCTGATTTTCACGATTTTTTTCTTGGAGGAAAGATTTCATCACCTTTTTTTATACTTCGGGTACGTTTTATTACTACTTTTGGCTGTTACATCGTTTTTTTAATTAATCTTTCAAAATGGCGTAAGAATGGCACGGTTGTCTAAACTGCATTTTCAAAATTAGTGTGACGTATAGCTAAAAAACTAAACAACCGATTCTGATGAAATTTTGTGTTAATCTTTCTAACCTAAAAGTTAAATTTTTTTAGTATTTTTTATTGCAAAATGTAGCCATTTTCTTTAGGAAAATCCAACATTTTTCTTTCAGTGTACCATTTTATCGATTGTCAACATTTCGCTCTTTTTCTTGGTTCATATTTTGCCTATGAGTGTCAATGAAAGCAAAATGTTCGTTACTTTTTTTATTGTGCCATACCTCCGCCATTTTTTAAAGATCAACAAAAATACCATGTAACAGCCAAAAGTAGTAATAAAATGGACCCTAAGTCTCAAAAATAGTGAAGAAATTTACCCGTTTAAAAAAAAAATTCCTTGTCTTAAGTAATCTCCCCTTAAGGCGAAGTAGGTGTACCATGTGACAAATGAGTGCGAGAACGATAGCTGAAATTTTCGAACGAATTTCTCAGAAATGAATAATATCGAGGACAAAAAAAAAAGTCAAGCTCTGCATCAGGGATTTTTCCAGAGCCTGATGCTTTGTTTTTCCTTAAAAAACTGAACCATCCGTGAGAAAGCGTAGCTGGAAAATTTTTGAGGTTATGTTGTCCTCGTACACGCTCTCAACCTCAGGAGGCACATGATCGGGCGTATGTTTTTTTTCTACTTGGACGCGTAGACGAGAACGTTGACTTTCTTTTCATGGATGTTCTTGAATATCGATTAATGACTAGATGCATCGATAGTACCCCCGAAACTTTTGAACTTTTGTCTAAAACATAGTTGGTATCAAATAATTTCGAAGATATTCGAGCGAGCCGAATCAAATGGGACACCCTGTATATGTATCTCGGACATAAGCGTCATTCCGAAAACATCGACTGATTAAACGCGTTCACGAGAGGTTATAAACTATCTCATTGCGTTAAGCGACGACATTGCCAAATGCGAAATTTGCAATAAATTCTAGCCAAAGATTACCGGGATTTTGACATTTCAATGTCGCCAAAATACATGACTGTCGTTGGCTATGTGAGTGACGAAAAAAATCCTTTGAAAAACATCGATTCCGCGAGCAGGTGTACACGAGTAGGTGGCGTTATCCTCACAATTGTGATAAATCACCGTTACTCTACGTTCAATTACGCAGCCTCCTTCAATTCACTACAGTTCTTTCGAGGCGCAAAAGGACATTATCGTTCGCCATATCGAGAAAGTTTCAACGCTATAAAACTGAGGGGGAAAAGAACCAAAAGAAAAATGAAAACATCGGCTGGTGCTTACCTCCTCGACATTCCGCCTGGGTATGTGAAAGAACGATAGCAACAATTTGAGCTTGACTTGTGTCTGTAGATCGGGAAAACAATCCTTGATGTTCCGCAACACTTCGGCATTGAGTTGAGAACAAATTGAGCTCCCGGTCCAGCTGTCGTTCGACGTTCCTAACTTGTTATGAAGCCACAACGACGTATCACTGTCCCTCACATTCGCCATATTGGAGTCGTGTGATTCCAACAACCGCCGTAACTCACCGATGCGCGCCACATTTTTCTCCCGCCATATTAATCCGATCGCCAATCAATGAATTCACGAGCGATCATCGCTGCCCGATTAGTGAAAAGTCTGTCGAATACGCGATGATGGATTCTGATTGGCGGAGAATAATGAATCTAATGGCAAACTCAACCTAAACGTACGATTCAATATTCGAATAGCATTCTGAGAAAGTTCCAGGCACTACTTCGAGCCCGCGTATTTTTCTATTGTACACCCATAAGCAGCAATTTTCGTAAAGGTGTCGAAAAAGAATAACTGTTCGACACGTGATAAAGTATAGGTAACTTCCAAGCGGACATTTGGCACCCATTTAGACATCTTCTTGACGATTATTAGGACACGTTTATACCTGGGTACGCGTCTACACTCAGAGCGTGGAAACGGCCGGAAATCAGAGCAGTATCACATTTTCATGAAATTCAATTCTTCACTCGTCCGCGTGAGCGAAGAATCTTGAAGAATACGAAAAAGACTGAATTTTCAGCGACGGAATGTGTTTTCGATCTCATTCATATGGTTTATTAACCCCTTCGTTGGCATTGACGCAATAGTGCGTCAACCTTTATCTCCCTATTTAACTTTCTCCGATTTGAAATTGGAGCCTCAATCGGGGGTTCTTGGGCTCGCTGAATCCGAATTTGAAGTCAAAATTTGGAAATTCAAAATGGCGGCGCCAATATGGCGGACAAAAATAAAAAACCACTCGATTTAGATGAAAATTAGTACACCGGGTTTTTCGAGGTCGCTTATTACGAATCTGAACTTTAAATTTGAAAATTAAAAATGGCGGCGCTAGAGTGGCGAACAGAAATTGAAAATTTCACTCGAATCAATCTACATTATTTATATTTTCATTCGTCATATTTGTTCGTCATTGTGAATTCCTGAATTTTGAGTTCAGATTCGTAATCAGCACCCTCAAAAAAACCAGACTACAAGTGATCAGGATAAAAAAAATTTCCTGCCATTTTGGGCACTTTTTGCCGAATTCTCTCTGCCAACGAAGGGGTTAAGGAGGTTGGAGCAGTCCAGTTAAGTCAAATGACGGTGTAGAAATTTTTTGTCAATGCACCTAAAAAAATGCATGCGCGGTATAGATTTATTCCAGTAGATGCTAATTTGCCATAAAATATATTATTAAAGGGCAAAATGATGCATTTTCATATTTTATTACGTAAATAAGGAAAACTTTTGAAAGAAAGAAGAAAAGCTTGAAAAAGTGCAACATTATCGATGATTATTATGAAAAAAAACTGTGTCAGCGAATGTTTTATACAACTCAGCATGAAATTTTGAGTCATTTATAATTACGCCTATTTATATTTACGTCACGAGATTATTTATTATTACTATTAATGAATATCGAGTGATGAAAATCAAGGGAATTTCGAGAAAAAAAAAAACTATCTTTGTATCTTACAGCTTCACAGCTTCTTACCTTTCATTTGTAACGCAGATTTTGTGAAAATTCCGAAAATTGACCGAGTTATGACTATTTTTGTAAAGGGTCTGATCGCTGCGCTAACAAGCAACATCCCTCAGGTGAAAGCCACCGATTTTGTTGAAATTTGGATATGTTATAAAGCACCGAAAAGTAAGCGATACGTATTTTTTTATCGGCGGAAAAATGGTTTTAAGGGGTGAAACCACCCCTTAAAATAGGGGTGGTTCACCCCTTAATTATTTTGGTTGCAATGGCATTATGGTGGATTTTTCATTGCTTCGTATTAGAATTTCGTTTTTGTTCCATTAACATCGGTTGACTCCTTGTGTGTGAAACTGCTATATTACCCCTAGAAATGCCTTTTTTCGAGGGGTGATTTCACCCCTTAAAACCGTTTTTCCGCCGATAAAAAAAAATACGTATCGGTCACTTTTATAACATATCGAAATTTCAACAAAATCGAAGGGTGTCACCTGAGGCATGTTCCTTGTAAGTCAAACCGCCTTGCTGCGATTTATCTCTTTTTTTGCATTCTTATCGAAACGTTTTATGAAGCAGTGCAAGCCTTTTCGTTCGATTCACTTCAAATTCCGACAGAGCATAGTTCATAAAATTTTCCATCGTATGAACGGATAATTTTTTCGTGTTCGTCCATTTGCTAATAACAAATAATTAAAGTTGTTTCTTTCGGTCGAAAAACCTTTTTTTTCTACAGCACATTTGTTATTTTTCATTTGTTTAAATAATAGTTATTTTATTGTTGGTCAGTATTTACAATTTTTTCAAATTATACTTGGCAGGACTATGTATCAATTGTGTATAGAATCCCAAGGTCGTCATCCCAATACTCTTATTAGAAAAAAAAATAGAAGATCAATCCGTTTTTTGGGTCCAAGCAGTGGGGAAAACGGTACAACGAATTTAAAAAAATATGCCAATTGCATGCTACGATTTTACTTTATAACATTATTGTCCCAAAATCCAACTATACAAAATCATTTACAGTTATTAACATCCCATCAATCAGACAATTCATCCGAATCATCGTTACCGTCCTCGCTCTCCACGTACGTATTCTTCAAATGGAGATAACAGCCGATTTTCTTTCTGATCAGATCGCCCCAGAGAATATTAGTTCCACAAGCCGGACAATCGCCCTCGACTGGTAGCAACATTTTGTCCTTCGTGAAGTGTCTCGCGAGACAAATCAAATGAACCATCAAGAGGCAATTGGATTTTATACAAGTCACTCTATCCTCCGTGTTAACACGAGTATCGCACAGCGAGCACAACATTATCCTCGTACACTCCAGCCCCGTCGCTTTTTCCTCAACAGTGTCTTTCGAGCCTTTGCGCCTCAAGCCTCTGGACACGACCTTTCCATAACTGATGGGCATATGCACGGGTGGCGAAATGTCCGCACGATTAGCCACAGAGAATTCGTAATCGAGCCACCTCACGGTCAACGGTAGACGTCGCCAAGGCCCGACTTTCAGCATCTCCGAGAGGATCGTCAGTCGATAGTCGAACACATTCTGCTTGGCGCTTTTCTTTTTAGGAAGGTGTCGGAGACGTCTACTCAAGTGCGGATGCTGCCATGCCCACTCGAACTGAAAATAATACATTTTCACATTCCGCGATTACTATTATCGCCCCATGTGGCATAGAAAATTGTCGGCGACTGTACTGATCTCAATGACAATTGAACTCTTCGGCAACTGGACTAGAACTGTCAAACGATACTATTGAGACGTAGGAATATTATTTTACGAACTTATGTATCGATTGCTGGACTTACTCTAAGGGCGGACGTAGAATTTGGAAATCCGTGTACAATGAGAACCATGTTCCTGCGATAAATAACAATATTACCAAGAATATTATGGGCGCTACTCAGAGCGGTGACCGCTTAGCCGGGTCGACTAGTCAGCGGAAGGCTGTTACTTCTGTGATCTTGGTGCCGATACTCAAGTAAAATGTCTGTGCATCAGAGAATCAAAATACAGGGCCATCAATATCGATACGGGTTTTTCCCAGGTTCCCTGTACCCTCGGCAAACGCTGTATAGCGAAACGTTAGGTTGGATCGGCAAAGTGCAGTTAGGGAGAGTAGGAAAGGCTTCAATTTGGAACACAGCACATAAAATGATTATCCAACCCCCAAGGGTTGGAACTCTCGAAATAAGTGAACAATCGCGATATACCGAAAAATCGAAAATGGCGTAGAGCCAATGAAAAGCTTACCAAGGGCCTTTGTCGCTAGTTTTCCAAGCACCGCCACATTTCTTTCCAGCATTGTGCTGTTTTATCCTCCGTTTCGGATCAACGGTGTAGCCTATGTAAGTTCTACCTTTGTACTTCGGATTCGTACAGTACAGTAAGTACACGCCGAAGAAGTGTTCGACGACTTCCGGTTCTTCCATTTGGCCTCTCCTAAATTCGATACAAATGTTTCAAATATCAAGTGGTTCAAAATCAACAAGTGGTTCAAAATCTCGCAAAACAAAACTAATTTCGGCAAGTCGCCATCTTGAAACGAAATTCAAAGACATTCATTTACCGGAAGTGACGTATTTACAGTCTCCACAGCGGAAGTGACGTTTCGCCAAGCAGCACGGACAGTGAGAATATTGCGTTTCTCTTTCTCTCCCGCGCACATGCCCATCTTCCTTTCTCGTTTGTTTCGCAACAAACGACCTAACCAAGAAAACACTTGCGGCCTTTGTTTTGATACAGTCCGTCGAGCGGGGAAGGCAATTTCTTCGTGTTCAACGAGCTCAACGACGGCGAACGCCCCGGATCGATTGGAAAATCGCGAAAGTCGATTGGAAAACACCAATGCTGTACAACTACGGTCCCGTGCCGACTGTAATATGAATCGTCTCGATGATCCGCCGAATCTGATAAAAGGCAGAAAGGCAGCTTCGTTCATTGGCATGAACGGTAAGTCGAGTCGTGTCTTTTTTCTACGCATGAATTATGTCGGCGAAACAACAATCGAATTCGACCCTTCGATGTTACGTGACGCGTTTTTTTCAGGCGGACCCGAAACCGATGATCAACAGCGTCTACGCTTCCAGGTAGAGTTGGAGTTCGTCCAGTGCTTGGCCAATCCGAATTATCTCAACTGTGAGTCCAACCTTTGCTATTGCTAGACTCGAAAATTGAGTGACCTTGAAAGTACGGAAACAATGTCGCGACGAATCAGTGACCTTGAAGTGTGAAAAAACTAATCGTTTGGAATTGCTAAAGTAACTGCACGTTTTGGCAATCGCAATAACTTTTTTAAGCCTACTTCGTCAATGTAAATGTTAGATTTTGAGTTTTTCTTTTCAAAGCCGTTATTGTCGCAACGCGTTTTACGGTTGGGTAGTGACGGAGAATCCTTAGACTGGCGAAATTTTGGTCTCGGCGGAACGACCTACCTCTCCTCTTCTTTATTCTTGCGGATGTTCGGCCTGAACATCCCACGAAATTCATAAAGAATGAATTCACTTGATACGTTGAAGTGACAGTTCTGCGGGTACTGTAAAACAATTAGTTTTGGAAAAAATCCAGAAAAGCCTTTTACGATTTCACGAGCTTGTGTCTGACGTATCGACGACAGAAGAGTTATCGGTTTTTGTGCAATGGCGTTGTTCATTAAGGGCTTACACCACTGTAAACGTCTTAAATTAAGCGATCGTTAGCAATATTTTTTTGGGTGGAAAGACAAGTAAGAGGATAATAATATTCAAGGATGTTAGTAGTCATATCATCGAGTGGAAAGAAAAAAATTTATATTGAAAAATTATACAAAATGGTGACGCTGCAGCCATTGTCACAAGGCATGTTGAATTTGAGACGCTCTGTGGCACGCAGTATAACTGACGCTAATTTGGAGGTAGACAAAAATTTGAAAATTTCTATTAATTTACATGAGTATAGCTAGAGAAATACGTAGGGCATTTGAAAATACAAATTTTTGTGTAATTGGCAAGCATGCACAGTATAAACTCAATTTTCGATAGAAAAAGAGGACAATCATTTGTCAATAAACAATGTTATAATTCACTCATGGAAAATCCCGTATGTATTTCTCTTTGAAATGTTATTTTAAAGAAGTGCTCAAAATTTGGAGTGAATAGAATGAAAATTGTTGATGTTATATTGCGTGTCGTTTTGAGAAAAATGGTCGACGTTTCGGACCCGGGCCAGCCACTGCAACTGCAGACCCACACGGTCCTGCGAACCTTTGTTTTAACAAACTTTTTTCCCTTTATCCTAGATGGTTCAAACCATTTCTTAAGCCAATTTGAAAAAAATCAATTTTTGAAAATTCTACAGTGGTGTTACCCCTTAAGCAAGAGATTGATTTGCAAGCTTTTTGAAAAAGGGTTTTAACTCAAAGTCATAATTGTGTACATGGATAACAAGCTGTAGAAATGTAGTTCCCTGGTGATGCTCACTCGAGATACAGTGATTTTTTTGGAATCTTATCGATGGTTGTACATTTATTAAAATTACGCCTTATAGGTACTTATTAGATTGAAAATTTAATCCAATACGATATGAGACTAAACTAAATAATAGAGACTGTGAAAAGCTAAATAATAAAACTCGAATTAATTTTGCAAAAACCTATCACTCATTGTGCATTCAATGAAATTAATCACTCCTCGTAAGGGGGCGTCCATTAATTACGTGAGGCGTTTAAGGGGGGGAGGGGGTCGAGCGAAATCTCACCCAATCTCACGTGGGGGAGAGGGGGTCTTCGGCAAATATCACGTAATTTTAGTAATTTTAGTAATTCTAGTAATCACGTAATTTTTATCACGTAGGGAGAGTCTCCCTACTACTTTACATGGTGGAGTAAATGGTACTACAACCGCAGTTACTTCTACTACAATTTATTTTCGGTGAACGTATGCATTTTGAAAAATCTCACGTGAGATTACGGGGGGGGGGGGAAAGGGGGTCGAGCAAAATCTCACATCTCACCAGGGGGAGAGGCGGGGTCGAAAAATCGCCAAAATCACCTCACGTAATTAATGGATGCCCCCTAAGTACTTATCAGATGAAAAAATAAATATTAAAGACTTCTTTTTCAACGTAACAAGAAATTCAACGAGATTTCTTTTTCAATCTAACAAGAAATTCAAAGAGATTTCTTTTTCAACCTAAGGTGGCCCCTAGATCTACAATAACATTGTACAAAACGTTCATTGTACAATAATATTGAATAACATCTTGAACCCAAACGATCAATTATTATCTTCAATTAAAAAATGTTCAATCATTGCACAATCTTCAATACGAACCTGGAACAGTCAACAACATTGCGCAATTCGTAATATCGTGCAATATAATTGATCGTTTTGGGCTCGCCTAATGAGAAATTTAAAGAGATTCCTTCTTCGATCCAACAAGAAATTCAAAGAGATATATTTTTTCATCTAACAACGAATTCAGAGATGTCCTTTTCAATCCAACAAGAAATTTCTTTTAAATCTAACAAACAATTCAACGAGAGTTCTTTTCCAATCTAACATTAAATTCAGAGTCATTTTTTTTCTATCCCACGAAAATTCGGAAAGATTTATTTTTAAATCTAACAAGAAATTCCACGAGAATTCTTTTTCAATCTAACAAACTATTTAAAGCGATTTCGTTTTAAATCTAACAAGAAGTTCGAAGAACCTTGTTCCCAATCTAATAAGAAATTCAAAAAAATTTTTTTCTCAACCTAACAAACAATTGAACGAACTTTTTTTTCAATCTACCCAGAAATTCAGAGACTGCAATGCCAAGTTGACAATTCGACTAGCCGAATGATAGCTCCAATTTCTTAAAATATAATCTTATTTCGACTTATGCGAATAGTGTTTTTCGATAAACTTCAGTCGCATCAAGGTCTGACTCTAACCGATACCCAATCAGCGATCATCTAACAATATTCTTTCGTTCCTTGCAGTTCTGGCTCAGCGAGGCTACTTCAAAGATTCGACATTCATCAATTATCTCAAGTACCTGCTGTACTGGAAAGAGCCCGACTACGCCAAGTACCTCAAGTATCCCATGTGCTTGTACTTTCTGGACCTCCTACAGTACGAGCACTTCAGACGCGAAGTAGTCAATTCCCAATGCACCAAATTCATAGACGATCAGCAAATTTTGCTCTGGCAGCACTACACGAGGCGCAGAACTCGCCTGTTGCACGCAGCAGCCGACCAGACTCAGCACAACAATCCACAGAACAATGGGATAGCCCAGCCGAAAGTACCCTAATTATTGTTTCGACAAATTGAATTCGAACGTTAAAACGGTATCGTCACCTCTCTTTTCACAATTCGTTAACCTCACTCATGTTCGTCGCGCAACAGTCTCTCGTAACGTCACGCAAAGTCCGCAATCTTACCGTGTTCTCGAGGAATTTAGCCTGTGATAAATCGCGGATATAGCCGAGAGGAAGGGGAGAAAGAAAAGCGTATACTTGTGTTTATGTTTCTTTTTGTTTGTTTTTTTTTCCATGAAATAACGATTGCGCCGAAAGTGTTTACACGATTATCGCATTATTCGTAATATTTATATACTATCGATGAGACTTATTCGTTACTTAAAGCGTAAATAGTTTTATTAATACTTTTTAAAGAATAAATCGTCACATAGAAACTTGTTGTTTTTATCGATTTCATTCAGCAAATTCCTTTGGTGTGTCTTGCAGCCTCAGATTTGAGATAATTTACTCTGTACAATGTTGCAGGCGAAACAGCCATGATCCTCTCCGAGTGCTGTTGGAAGTTTGCATCGTTGGAATGCATCGAAAGTTTTTACTTATCTACCAATTTCCTCATTTTCATCAAACAAAATCTTTTTTTCATTTTTTTTTATTGTAAATCACGGAAAAAGTATATTAAAAAATAGTTGAGGGATTTTCGTAGTCAAATTTTGCCAAAGGAAATTAAAGCAATTTGTAAATATTCATTTTCATTGGATTCGGACGATGCAAACTTCAATCTCTTTCCTCCGAGACCAGAGTCCCCGAGGTTCTAATTTTTGTTGTCGGAAAAATTAACTATTATACCGTTACCCGCATCGACCCAATCCTCGGAGAAGAGCTTCTCGCGCAATATCTCGCGTTTCGACGCTCTACCATCCTCGCTCTTCTCGTTTTCGCAACTCGCTACACCGATTTTATTTTTCGTCAGGGTTCTGCCGATCTGTGTTACCGTGTCCGGCAGCGTTACGTTCATCGTCTCCGGAAGTATCAGACTTATGAGCCCCGAAACGAGGCACAGGGTACCTGTGATCGTCAGAGGCGCAGCGATCGTCGTGTGGTTTCTCTGAAAACGAGAAAATGACCCCAACAGTGTCGTTTTATCATGAGTACCGTATTTTTGAGCTGTCAGGACAGGTTACCGATGATGGAATATTCAATTACTTTTTTTACTTGATTTGCATCCTTACAGTGGTTAGAACACGTGGGTTGTCAAAAACAAACATTACATACGATTTTTTATTATGTGTATTTTTTATTTTATAAACATATATATATATATATATATATATATATATATATATATATATATATATATATATATATATATATATATATATATATATATATATATATATAGTGTACACACACACACACACACACACACACACACACACACACACACACACACACACACACACACACACACACACACACACACACACACACACACACACACACACACACACACATATATATATATATATAAACAAAATATAAAGTTTCATTTTATAAACATTTTATAAATAGATTTTACATAGACTTTGAATGCGTTTTTCTGGAAATAGCATTTTTCAGCGCGCGGGGTGCTCTACAGTTCCAACGGATGAACCGATTCACATGAATCTCTGCGCAATTGAAAGGAAATTCAATTTGCGGGGCCACCGGGAAGCGACTTCTGTCAAAAATTGACTAAGAAATATTTTGTCGTCCGTTGAAGCAAAAAAATTGGCGTTTTTTTTTCAAACGGCTGCCAATTTGTTATCCAGGGGTTTTTCAGAAAACAAAAAACGATAAGGCCCCCGGAATTTAGTCTAGTTTAATAATGGTTAACCCATTTTTGTTTCAAGTGAACTGGCAAGGCGTGAAGCGCAGACCAAAACCGTGCATGGCTTCATTTGACGGGAGCCGCCATTTTGAATTTTTTCAAACAAATAAAATTGGAAATGACTCTCCATTGATAGAAGAATAAAATACGTTGAAACCCATTTACAATCGTATTTATTTTATGTAAAAAAAATTCTCGAACTTCGTGCATTTTTCGTGTATCTCGACGGTAACCTCCCGTTAAGGCGAAGTAGAAGATCTACCACGTGACATGAGTGCGAGAGAGATGGTTGAAATTGTCGAACAGAGATTTCTCAGAGATGAATAATATTTAGGGCAAAAGGAAATCATTAAGCCCTGCATCAGGAAATTCTCCAGAGCCTAATGCTTTGTTTTTCCGAAAAAATTTAACCATCTATGAGAAAATTGGGTTGGAAAATTAGTGAGGTTATGTTGACCTTGTACATACCCTTAAGGCAATCTTATCGCGTCACACTAGTCACACACTAGCCATACACTGATCATACTTGAGACTTGTACAATTTATATTTTTAACATATGCAAAACAAATCATTTGTGATAACTAATATTTTCCATGTGTAAACTATTAACCCTAGGACCCTACACTATTTGTACGAAACAAATGTCCTACACTGGGGTTAAGCACACCCCAGCACTTAAAATCAACGCTGCTAACGAACTGTTTGTCCCAGAGATTTTTTTTTTGAAATCGAACGCTCGCGGACTGACGAATGGAATACGCTTTGCGAGAAACACCTAATATACATTTTTCACCGCGAAAAATGTGATTGAACAAAGCAAGAAAAATGATGTTAGCATTTCTCACTAATGATGTGGGGTTTGCAGTACCCATGTGTAGGGTCCTAGGGTTAATGAATGTTCACATTTAAGTAGAAAAATTAAAAAATAGTTGTTCCAACGATTCGCGCAGTATTTCTAGGTTTGATATTTGGCAACATTGGTTCTATATCAGTCTCTCTTTACTTAACCAGGCGAGTTTAACCTCCATGCTTTTCAACGTCGATCTGTCAAAACAATGTCAGGTGCGGGAAATATAAAGCATTGTATTCGGGCCACGACTAGTACAAAGCGTGGAAAATTTGTGTCGGCGAAATATGTCGGTTACGAATGAAATATGCGTGGAAATTCGAATGAGTGAGATGAGGTTAGGACTACAGTCAGCTGTTGCCTTGCTGTCACGTTTCTTTATAGTAGCAAGTGGTAACAAATCCACTACCGGAAGTTCAAATTAAACTTGATATTACTTGAAAATTAGGTCAATAAGCGCAATTTTTTCTGAGAGCATTGGATTACTTCAAGTGTTAAGTATGTAGATCTGATTATTTTTAAGAATCTGACGGAATCCCACTATTATATCGACGCTGCTTACGAAAAGTAGCATTTTTCAGAATTCTTACGAAAACAAGCACGTTTGATATCACCACAAAAAGAAGCAAATTTCGAAATTCACCGAGAAAATTAACATGTTCCAGTAACACCGGAATTGTTTTCGACTTTTCTTCCATGCTTTTTTACAGCTTGCCTCTATTTTTTTACTCCAATTCCTTTGACCGCAAGCGGGAATTTACGATTTTTTCGACCTCTCAAAAAATTCTAATTGGACTTCAATTAAAATTGCAAGTATTCGGGAAATATCCATTCAACCTTACGTCGATACAATCCACGTTAAATATGATTTTGACCAAGAAGGACGAGAGATGAAAATCTTAAAAAAAAAAACAAAAACATGGATGATATTCGAATGTTCCAATTAAAACAGACGTCGGATAAAAAATTGCCTCTCGCACCGAAAAAAAAGATTTACAGGCCATGCTTGACAGAGGTTTAATTCCAATCGAACATCAGCAATATTTTTCAAAGATATTCGACGATAACCATCTGCAAGATTACAGTAAATTTGTTGAATTATATTTTCAATAACGTTATTTTAAAGTAGAAAATCACAATAAATATTTCATTATATTTACAATTTTGAATATGAACTTTGAATCGTGCTACTTTTCGTAAGCAGCGTAGATATACACTTTTGTAGCGACAGGAAATTGGGTTTTTGTATGTCGTTTCGGAATTCCTTTACAAAAACACGAAATTTTAATATTTTTCTTCGCTGTAATTAGGTCGATAACCGACCCTGAAATTTTATCGGGGCATAAGGAGGAACCTTTTCAATAATTGATAAATTACGGTGGCGCTTAATAAAAATAAGTCACAATCAATTATGATACCCAGCGGTAAACTGGAATAAAAAATTTCGCGCATACTTAGTAGATTTAGACATGTTTACATTTCCTTTGAAAAGCCGCACGAAATTATTCCGCTAGTAACATTTTTCTAAGTTTTATCTTTAGTATTCTCTTTAAACATTTCGTGACCCTTGATTTTTGTTGCATGAGCAATTTATAACAGGCGTCTAAAGCTATTGAGTGTATAAATTATTAGATAGAAATGTGGCCAGCGTGTAGTCTCCATAAACCGCTGTATAAATGAGACGATTTTTAGAGTCGTAATTTTACGTTAAAACTTCGATAACTTGGCTTGATATTTTACTAGTATACTGGGACAAATTTTTACTCGATTATAGACAAAAATCGCTTAATTGCTAAATATTCGGTTTCGTGAAAGGAATACCTTAAGGGGTAAGGACACTGTAGAAAATTCAAAAAAGGGATTTTTTTTTCTCAAAAGATGCCTTAATATCTTAAAAATGACATACTCCAAGGATTAAGGTGGGAAAAATTTATAAAAACTTCTATTTTGAATTTTGGCGCACCCCTCACTCTGATGCGACCCGTAGCGAAAACTTTAAACGCGTTTTTCTCGAAACTACATTTTTCAAGTCAGCCGGACTCATAACTCGAACAAATCTTGACCGATTGACTTGAAATTTTAACCGTATATTCACAATTACGTTCTGCATAGAAGTACGTAGGATTTTCTCGATATATTACATAGTTTTTTTTATAAACAATTTTCGGACGATGTTTTTTTGAGAATTTGAACTTTTTTTAAAAGCGCGCAATTTTTGCAAATCTCGATATATCAAAAAAATCCTGCGTACTTCCGTCGCTATTCACATGTATAATCGAAAAAAAATGCGTTCACTGTAAATCAAAAATTGCAGGTGCCGTTGGTCCGGCCGCGCGCCTATGAAAAAAAGGCTTCGTCGAAGAAAAGCTGTGCTGCCGCCATTTTGTTTTATATTACGTTGAAAAAAAGAGTTTATACAGTTTATGATATGTACAATAAAGGACGTTTTTCAGAATTTTGATTTATTCCATTGTCCCGCTAAAAAAATTCCCAAAATATACTTCTTTTTTTCCCTTAAGCACAGACGAATATAGAGGTACTTGGGATTTCTCGAACATATGTCCTGGGTGTAAAGGAAAATTAGTCACCTTGACCATGCATAAAATTTCCAGTTAAAAGTGTTTTTCAAATATTTCGACTGCATATATCAACGTGTAATTTTATTAGGACAAAACCCGCGAGAGTCTCGTAGCACGAGAGTCGAACGAAAAGAAAGCAAAATTTCAATAACACTTGAAGGAATTACTCTACAGTTATTCAGCGGATAATTGTGAAATTTTGAGGCATTTTGAAAGGTTTTTTCAAATAACAGAAAAACGACAAAAGTAAAAAATAAAAGATTGGTGGATTGTGTACAGTTGACTCACCAGTGATAAAATGTGTGGAGAGCTGAGACTACCGAGCATACCGGCGATTGCGCACAGTCCCAAACAAGCCCCTCGTCTCACAGTCGGAAATATTTCAACGGTAAACAGATAAGCCGTCGCGAGTAAGCACCCGACCGAAATTTTCCCGATAACTAAAATCACGAGCCTCACTGGTCCTGTAAGGATAATGCGCGAAAAATGTATTTTTGGAGAAGCCGGAACAAACAGACGTTCTTAAAAACGCACGGAGGAGCGAAAATATTTATGTATAGGAGCGCGTCAAATGTATTACGAACGAGAAGTGATAGTATCGAATAACATATGAGCAACATATATGAAAAAAGTCAAAAGTGAAAATATTTTCTCATACAAAAGTATCTCCAACTAAAAGTGACGATATGTTAAAAAAAAAATTAATAACATCAAATTTTTTATTGAAAGTAAAAAATATTTTCTGATAATTCAAAAATGAAATATTTCACAAATTAACAGGACAAATATTTTCTCATAATAATCATCGAATATTTTATAAATCAAAGTAAAAATGTTTTCGTAATAATAGAAAATGCAACTTTTCACCAATTAAGAGATCATCGTAGAGTAAATTTTTTTTTAAATCGTTTTTTTTGCATTGTCCTTGAAATATGCTGTTCTATTTTTGGGGCGAAATCCGAATTATTCCGGTTGCCACAGCCTTTCTCAAAAATAGGGATTCGACCAGCAAATTTGTAAAAAGATTAATAATCTTATGACAAATTCTTTCGAAGGCATTTTGAGCCGTTAAAAAAATGTGAAAATAATAAAAACAAACGTTTAAAAATTTATTTTCTGTTCATCATGAATGCTTTGATTTGACATAAAAAAATCAGAACGATCAGTGTATTTCAACCAACGCAAAAAAAAATCACGAAAATCAGATATTTTTCGACCCCTTACACCGTGATGATCCCTCAAAAACGAAAACATTATACAGTCGAAGAAAAAACCATTTGGCACAAATCAAAAGAGAAAAGATTTTCTCGTTGCGGCATAAAAGTGTTACATACCGATCCAGGCGGCCGTGGCATGCGCAAGAACGGCAATAACGCCGACCGTTATGCAAACTGCACCATTGACGAATTGACAGAGGCTCATAGGTATTCTCCGCCCGTATCTCGAGAGTGCAAAGTAGGTGAGCGCGTAAGCGATCATTTCCAAGCCACCGCCGATCGCAAAACTCACGTGACGATTTTTACTCATCTCGGGTGATATCTCGCTCAATGCACTCCTCGTAACGGATGCGGTAAACCTTGAAAAAGAACATGCTGATTTTGTTTTGCAGCCAAAAACAAAATGGAGCAAAACACTACGGTGAACAGGCTATATGGGGACCTAGATCGCGGCGTCAATTTTAAATGTGTCACCTTTGCGTGCATTGCGATAATTTATCGCAATTTTCACATCTTTCCGAATCGTTTTACAATGGGTTGCATTTTTCCGACGTCCATACGGTACAAGAATTCTATGAATATTTTACAAAATATATAATTTACAAAAATTTCATACGGTATTTTCATTCGTCCGTTACGTTTCAGCATACCAAGTGATTCGTAAATTAGTTAAAAAAAAACGCGTTGTCTCAACGCATGGTTGAAATGAATGGTTAAGGGGTTAGACTACTGTGAACATTTTAAAAAAATCGCTCGTCGCCAAAGTTAACTCAAATTGAAGAGAAAAGTCCAACATGTGGTGTAAGAATTGCCCATTGAAGGCAAACTCATGATTGCAGCTATATAACTGATTGTAAAACTTTAAGGGGGCTTGAGCGACGAAAAAATTTGCCGATTTTCATGATTTTTTTTTAAACGAAAGATTTCTTCACTATTTTTGAGACTTAGGGTATGTTTTATTGCTACTTTTGGCTGTTACATGATATTTTTTAAAATTAATCTCCAAAAATGGCGGAGGTATGGCACGGTCTTAAAAATTGCATTTTCAAAACTGGCGTGACGTATAGCTGAAAAACTGATTACCGATTCGGATGAAATTTGGTATAAATCTTTCGAACCTTATTGTCTGAAACCTGACGCCAAATGTTTTTGAAAATAAAAAAGTAATAAAGTAAAATATTTTTTATTGCAAAATGTAGCTATATTTTTCAGAAAATTCGATCTGTTTGTTTTAAAGCGTACCATTTAATCGATTTTCAACGTTTCTCGCTTTTTCTCGGTTCATATTCTGCGTATTAGTGTTCCTCGAAAAATTGAGAAAAAAAATTCGAAATGATTTTTTTCGCTGTTAGAAACACGATAACAAAAAGAAAGCTCGGTCGAGTCTGGACCAATATTATCTAGTTTAAGAAAAGTTAGTTTTTTTTTTGTTGCAGATCAACTGGGTGGGCAAAATCAAGTACACTAGTGAAAAAAAAAATCATTAAAATCAGCAATTTTTTCCTCACCTAATGGTATCTCCCCCCTTAAACCCCTCACGTCCATAAGTCCTTCGCGAGATTGTTTATAACTTATTTAATTATTAATAATTTTGATGAAATTTGATGCACAACTTCAATGTACATACAAATAAAGGTCCAAACTATTCGTCGATAATCTTATTCCTCCAAAATTAATTTGTTTAACCCCTCGTTGACACACTCGGTCAATTTTATCCGAATACCACTGCATCCATCTACCATTAACATCCCTTTAGCTGGTTTTTATCGATAAAGGTCAGAGATACACTTCAAACCTATTTAGATAAGTCTGCATAATTTTAATTCGATTTTATTTATTTAGACTACCAAATTAAATCGTTTAAAAAAAAATATTGAACATGTTCAATTTCAGAAAAATGAGCGTTTTACTAAAAATGCATCCGGGTCAGAATGACCCAGCGTGTCAACTTAGATTTAAGGCTGGAGCCTGAATTGGAAGGTCCGAAAAATCGTTTTTTTTTTTATTGCTCAAATCGAACGATAAACTATCCAAGATTGTATTTACAAACTTACAGAGGCCGATTGTAAATATTTTTCGAAGATATAAGTTTTTTTCGCCATGATGTTGTTTATTCCATTATAGTAAGTGATATTTCGTCGGGGAAGGCTGTCATTTCCCAATAATTCCATACGTTATAGGGTTTTGAAGTTTCCAAAAACATGTAATATTTCGCCGCCTCGCTAAACAGCTACGTATTTCCTTATAGATAGTGTATTATGAAGGTAACGATGTATATGTTTGGATTTCGTGACCACAGCTGTCCTGTTTCCGGAAACAGGTGATATTTCGTCGCCTCTTGTTTCGTGTCGCTAAGCAGCTACGTGTTTCCTTAGGGCCAACCCAAACGAACAAACCCAAACTCCGCAATGTAGGCGTCGAAATATTAAAAAATTCCCTATTTTATCACGTGTTTCCGCGAACGTCAAAACCCCATAACTTATGGAATTAATGGATATCAGCCTCCCCCGACGGAATATCACTCGAAATAATGGAATAAACAAGTTGACGGTGAAAAAAAAATTTCCCGTCGTTTATCGGAAAAGTCCTCATACTGCATAATTACCATAATCTTTTTACAAATTTGTACCGTGTACACCGTGAGGACTCTTTTTTTTCCAAGACATTTTCAATTGTTAAAAAAGTGTAAAAAAAAATCACAATAAACGTTTAAAAATTTATTTTCCGTTCTTCACGAGTGCTTTGACTTGACATAAAAAATTAGACTGATTAGCGTATTGCAACAATCGCGAAAATCAGCTATTTTTCGATCCGTTACACTGCGATAATCCCTTAAACAACCCTAATTTTCGGGTCGTTACAACGGCCTAACCCCTTAAACTTGAAAGCGAATAGGACAAAAGTATAAAATTCCGAGTCCGAACAAAAGTAATTTGTTTTTCTCAATGCCTCACCATTCACACGCCATGACAAGAAGATATTTCGTCAGATATCTGTTTCTCCGAGTATTGACACCCGTTTCTTGTACTTTTTCGATATCCCGTGTCTCTTCTTTTTTCGCTGCGACGGCGGTTTGTTCCCCGACGTTGACATCCGTCGGCTCGTTTCTGACGATCGATACCTGCTCGTCGTTCTCGTTTTCCTTTGACTCGTCAACAGCGTTGCCGGTCTCTGGACAGCCTGAGGGGCACAAGGACAGCCTGGTACGATCGTCGTTGCTCCTGGCCGAGCTCGTAGCTTCGAGCGACTCGTCCAGGCTCGTATCTTCATGTCTCGTCGTCACTTCCGGTCTAGGAGCGGGCTCGACGATCGATAATCTCTTTTCCAAATTTTCCGTTATCGCGCGAAGACTCGTCCCTGCGACAAACGCATCGGAGAATGAAAAATCTGCTTGGTTAGCTTACGCGCTCGCTCGTCATTTCCGTTTCCGCTCTCGGACGCACTTCGAGATTTTCGTTGAACCGGATTGGGCGGCGTCAGCAGATTGGTCAGTTCGCATGCCTCGTCTTCCTTTCGCGTTTCCTTCGTCGACGACTCGTCAATCGACGATCTTATGAGGCGAGACTTCCGTTCGGGTTTCACGGGTGTCGCGTTCGCGCTGTCACTCGCCCCTGTCGTCTCAGCAACGAGAGCCTTGCTGCGATTTCCACCTGAGCAGCACGCGTTGTATTGCACCAACTTTTCCAACGATATGTCCGCCTCCGTTGATTTTCCCTTGGCCGACAACCATCTCGGCGATTCGGGTATTATCCTGCCACGAGGCGTCGAGGAAAACGAACAAAAAAAATGTCACGTTGGGTTTCGATGCTCGTAGACTGGAAGGAAATGAGAGCAGCCCTGGATTTGCCAACAGGACGTACAGGCCGCCCCTTAAAGATTCCTTAAGGGGGTGAACCCGTGAGGGAGATCCCCTTAAGGGGCATGATCCTTTAAGGGGGTGGTCCCTTAAGGGGGCGGGTGACCCCTTAAGGGGGTGATCTCTTAAGGGGGCCCTGAAGGCGGATGATCTCTTAAGGGGCATGGTCATTTAAGGGGGATGAACCCTTAGGGGGTGGGTTGCCCCTTAGGGTAGTGATCTCTTAAGGGGGCACTTAAGGGAGATGATTTCTTAAGGGGGCCCTTAAGGGGGATGATATCTTAAGGGGGCCCTTAAGGGAGATGATTTCTTAAGGGGGCCCTTAAGGGGGATGATATCTTAAGGGGGCCCTTAAGGGGGATGATCTCTTAAGGGGGATCACAGTGTCAAATTTTCGAATAATCGATTTTTTTGCATTATCCTATACTACAGACAGTTATAAACATGCTGTTCAATTTTTGGGGCGAAATTCGAATTATTCGATACCTTTTTTTTCAAACCGCCGCCATTTTGTCAATTTTTATGGAAAAAAACCTCTATAGCAAGGTAGCGGCTTTCATACTGATTAATAATCTTTTTACAAATTTTGTTTCAGATAATATTTACGGCCACAATCGTGTACACCGTGAGGGCTCCGTTTTTTTTCGAAGACGTTTTCAAACGTAAAAAAATGTAAAAAAATAAAATAAACGTTTAAGAATTTCTTTTCTTTTCATCGTGAGTGTTTTGATTTGACATAAAAAAATCAGACTGATTAGCGTATTTTAACCGTCGAAAAAAATCGCGACAATCAGCTTTTTTCGACCTGTGATGATCCCTTAAGAAAAGTATAAATTCAGCACTGAATAAGAGGCTCGCGCTCAGGAATTTGTTAAGTACCAGATGTAGAGAACGGTGACTGCGGTGGGCACGGATACGGCTAGCTGGAGAATTCTCCAGTCTGGGATCATATAGCTCAATGCAGCTAGCAGAATTATTCCGAGGGCCCAAAAAAATTCCATCGTCGTTGCGACGATTGTACGGAATTTTTTTGGAAATAACTCCAGCGTCAGGATGTACGTTGTATTTTGTAATCCTTGAGCGAACACCCCTTGAAGTCCCCGAAGTACGAGGAAAGCCGGGTAGCTCTGCGATCGATTCATTGTTAATTATAATTTATTTTTCTGTGTGGTTAGGTGTGTGGATATTTCTGTGCGACTAATGAATGAATTTTTTTTCTTCTTTCTGGTAGCGAGAAATTTCGGTGTATGGTGAGAAAAAAAATCTCGTGCTAAGTGAACCCTTTAGCGCCAGTCTAAAAAGTGGCCACTTTCAGACAGTTCCGAATCTTTGCAAAAAATCGTGACATTTCAGGCATTGGACACTCAGCATAATTGGAAAATTTCTTCCAAAATGTTGCTACATGAGCAGTTACGTTGGCAATTCGGAACACAACTTTTTTGTACCAGTATACGGAAACGCGCAAGAGCTGCTTGGACGATCGCACGACACTCCGATCGTGAGCGCTCTAATCGACACCGACGAAAATCATATTTTGTTCACTTTTGAAGACACTGCAACTTTTTTGATTTGCCATTCTTTTTTCTTCAAGACGCAACTTCTTTTGTTTCCAATTACTTTGATTTAGGACGCAACTACGTTTATTCGCGATTATTGTTATTTAAGACGCGACTTTTTTTTATGATAATTTTTTTTAACGCAACTGCTTTCATTTGCAATTATTTTTATTTAAGATGCAACTACTTTTATTTGAAAATATTATTATTTAAGATGCAACTATTTTTGTTTGCATTAATTTTTATATAAAACGCAACTATTTTTTGGAATTATTTTTATACAAGACGCGACTATTTTCTTGCATTTATTTTGATTTAAGACGCAACTATTTTTATTTGCATTTATTATTATATGAAACGCAACTATTTTTTGGAATGTTTTTCATTTAGGACACAACTGTTTTAGTTTGCAATTATTTTCATTTAAGACGCGACTATTTTCTTGGATTAATTCTGATTTAAGACGCAACTATTTTTATTTTCATTTATTTTTATATAAAACGCAACTATTTTTGTTTCCAATTATTTTCATTGAAGACGCAACTACTTTCATTTCCCATTATATTTATTTAAGACGCAACTATTTTTATTTTCATTTATTTTTATATAAAACGCAACTATTTTTGTTTGCAATTATATTTATTTAAGACGCAACTACTTTCATTTGCTACTATTTTTATTTAAGATGCTACTCTCTTTTGGAATGATTTTTATTTAGGATGCAACTGTTTTAGTTTGCAATTATTTTTATTTAAGACGCGACTATTTTCTTGGATTAATTTTGACTTAACATGCAACTATTTTTATTTTCATTTATTTTTATATAAAACGCAACTATTTTTGTTTCCAATTATTTTCATTTAAGACGCAACTACTTTCATTTGCTACTATTTTAATTTAAGATGTTACTCTCTTTTGGAATGATTTTCATTTAGGACGCAACTGTTTTAGTTTGCCATTATTTTTATTCGACACAACTATTTTCTTGCATTTCTTTTGATTCGAGCCGCAACTATTTTTATTTAAGACCAAACTATTTTTTTGCAATTATTTTTATTCAAGACGCGATGAAAGAATGATGTTCAGCCAAAATTCGGAAAATACCTTGCGGCAACCGTTCGAATTGAGCCATGGAGCTCACCTTTGGCGAGCATTTTCTTTGAGCGATATATCAACACTTTTCTACGATCCAAATAAACAAAACTATCGATTTTCTTCCCATCACCCTGATATATATAATACAATACAATACGATTTTTTTACCATACACAATCCAATTATCATGATATACATTACTTTACTTCTATTATAATGTTCCTATACTATACATAAAATTATGCATTTTATTATTATTATCAGTGCATTGATGTATTTAATAGATCAATCTTATCACAGTTCACTTGTTTAAAATTCAACGACTTTTCTCAGCCTTATCATTTTTTCTTCATTCTCCCGAGCATGCCCGATACGTGATTTCGTGACGAAATAAAATACCTGCACGATATAAGTCGCGACTGCCATAGTACCCTGGGTATAGAGGCAAATAGCAAGAACCGGAAGTCGGCCGATACGATCGGCCAAAATCCCAGCCACCCAGGCGCCTATCGATATTCCGACGTAGTACACAGTGGGCCCGAGATACATGAGATAACTTTTCTCGCATATCAAAGTCCAGTCAGTGACGACACTCCTCTCTGCAGTATCAGCCTCCCAGGTATATCCGCTCGTGCACGAGGCAACGTTATCCCCGTTCCCGCCATGAGATTCCATTGACGCGTTCACGAGGGCCACCGAGGACGAGCAACCGTATGTTCTGTTCGTTCCATCGGTCGACTGCGCCGTTGCAGCAAGAAAAAAGAAAATATATCCCAGCTGTGCTTATCGTTGAGAAAACGGTTTGGACCACTTCCGGTTCAATCGGTATATCAATTTTGAGGACGGTATTTTTTTTTGCAACAATGATTTGATGTCGGTGGCATGATCGATAGATCGCTATTGAACAATTAAATATTCTAATTTCGGTGGTGGACACTATTTTGAAAAAAAATGTGAAGTCAAGTGCTGGAACGTAATTTGATGCACTCTCTATCCAATTGTTTGTTCTATATCCAATTGGTCTTCTCTATCCAATTGTTTTACACAATCAGCTTATCGAATCCCGGCAACTTCTTTGGGGCGAATGAACATTGAAGTGTGACTTGTCGCAGAATAAATAAGATTCTCGATTTATGGAAGAAAAAAAAGGTGGAACGAGCAGGTTCGTAAGATCATCGGGTCGCGGAAAATCGGCGTGTCGAAAATTGCCGATATATCCTGAATCCGGTACACTTATTTCACTCGCGGTAAAATTCAATTTATAGCAGTTCTATACAGGGTGTTAGGGAGGTCGCTGCAAAGCCTTAAGGGGGTGATAGGTCACACAGTTAGGAACGTATCGTACCTAGGTTATCTTAGTCCAAAGATTTTTGAAAAATTTCCCAAAATTAGGCACTAACTCGTTCATAATGTTCGAACCGACGATAATTGGTAACTAAAAACTTATTTGCGTCTCAGCTTAATGTGTATTTAATCGACAAACACCAATCCAATAATCTGTATCCACACGATTAACTAAATAGGACGTGTTGAATAATTAAAAACTTGTCAAAAAATACCTCTCTTGTGGATGGTATTAAAAAAAAATAGCATTAAGGGGTCTTCTCACTTTAAACGCTAAAAAGGCTATTTTCATGATTTTTTTGATAGGTTTATATTATAGATATTGATATAAAAGTTGTTACACTTAATAAATACATTTTTTTTAAATGTATGTATTTATGTAACCCAAACAAACTTTAAACGCGTTTTTCTCGAAACAACGTTTTTCGACGGCTTGTTGATGAAATCTTCAAAACTACTGAACCGATCCTCATGAAGTTTTAACCACATATTCTTTACAACTATAGCTACAGCGCATATCAAGTATTTAATGTGGATATTTAATATTAATATTTTTTGCCAAAAACGGTGGAAAAAACTCGTTTTTTTCGAAAAATGTCCGCCATTTTGTTATTTTTGCATATATCGAGAATCGTATGATAAGCTATAGCCATTAACATACTGAATCTGAAACCGTTTGATTTGTTTGTTTCGGATGATCCATCTCCGAAATTTCATCAACAGCGCAGACCTCAAATTGATTTTGGACATTTTTTTAACTACCATTTTCGTCCAAAGATAGTGACTTACATAAATTTAAAAAAAAATGTTGATGTATTTCGAAAGTGTATTTATTAAGTGTAACAACTTTTACATCAATATCTATAATATAAGCCTATCAAAAGGATTCACGAAAATAGCCTTTTTAGCGTCTAAAGTGAGAAGACCCCTTAACATAACAGGTAAACGAGTTAGTACCTAATTTTGTGAAATTTTCGAAAAATCGTACTCACCATGATAACTCGAAATCCTTAGACTTTGGACTAAGATAACCTAGGTTAGATATGTTCCTAACAAGGTGACCTATCATCCCCTTAAGGCTTTGCATCGACCTTCCTATGTATACAAAAAATAGCGTTTGTTTTTGTAATTTACAGGAAGAGACGTACCTCGCAATAAAACTTAGGCGTGTAGTTGTGAAAAACCGGAAGTGCATGGCTCATCGAGACTATGACGTAATTTATGGAGAGAATGAAGAGAAGAACTATGTGAAACCATCCCACTTTAGTTTCTTCGACGTCCATCTTTTGTGGTCGTAGATTTTTGGATGAGAATCAACAACAATGCAGATCAGTCACAACCGAACACTTCGTTTTTTTTTCGTTAGCTCGGTGTACTCCGTTTTCCGGCGATTTTTTTCTTCTATTTTTCGCAATTATCAGAGGTGCAATTTATCTTCACTGATTTGTTCACAATTATAGCACATTGTCGCGCGAGGACGTGCGAGAGCTCGAAAATTGAAAAACAACCGAGTGCTCGGCGGGGTGGAGTAACGACGAGAAGAAAGTGTCATCCGTGTGGGAGAGCGTGGCACGCACTGAGCGAAGAGTCCTCGGGAAAGGACCCACCGTATTACACACCGGTGTGGAAGACTCGGTGCACATACGGACGCTCGTTGAAAATGCTCACCACACAGGGATGACGAGCGAATCGTGCATTGTTCAATTAATGGGCTCTCCTCCGTCGCACCTCATTTCGATTAGCTTATGCGATATCGAATATCTCACCCGTTTACTTGCTTTCCCGAAGATATATCTCTGGCACATAGCAATATATGAAATAGTAAACATTTTTTGTATATTAACGATGTATAGAATATTCAGCATATTTCGTAAATTTACTTATGGAATATAAAGACTATTTTTAATATCAACAATATAGGAAATATTGAGAATTAATCAAGCATTACTAATTAGTAATCTATGGAATATTAAGAAAATTATAGATCAATTATTTTGGGTGCAAGTAAATGTTCCGTAGGTATTATTGTTTCAATTATTTTTGCCACCCTGTAGTTCCATTTCTTTATAATGAAATATTAAGAATATTTCGTATATCAACAATATATGGAATATCAAGAAAATTGTAGATAAATTATTGAGTGTGTAGAAAAAGCGTTTCGCATATATTATTTTTGCCACCCTGTAGTTCAATATTTTTTATAATGAAATTTAGAAAATATTTCGTGTCCTAACAATGTATAAAATATTAAGAATTAATTGAGGATTAAGAATTAATTAAGGATTAAAAATGAACAACCTATTAACCAAAATCTAGGTAAACTATTTTGTGTATAGAAAAAAAGTTTGGCAAGTATTCTTTTTTTAATGACTTTTGCCACTCTGTACTCCCATTTGTAATAATGGAATATTAATATTATATTTCACATATTAATAATGTATGGGATATTAAGAAAATTCTAGATAATTGAATTTTGCGTGTAGAAAAAAATGTTAGCATGTATCATTTCTTGAATTATTTTTTCTACCCTGTACTCCCATTTTTCAGTGAAATTTCATGACTCTTATAGGTAAATCCATATTCATCGTCGTTAAAATACCAAACATTATTTCACGTCAATGAGTATTTAAGGACAGATTACCGTTCATTACATAATTTGCGTCCTTAAAGTGTTTAGAACATGTGGGCTTGTTTGTTTGGCTTGTCAAAAATAAACATTAAATACGATTTTTTATAACGTTAATCTTTAAATGCGTTCTTTTGGAAACATAATTTTTCAGCGCGGGGGCGCTCTACAGCTTTAACAGATGAGCCGATTCACATGAATCTCTGCGCAATTAAAAGGAAATTAATTTGCGGGGCCATCTGGAAACGATTTTTGTCAAAAATTGATTTGAAAATGTTTTTTCTGTCCGTTGAAGCAAAAAAAACGGGCAAAAAATTCGTTTTTTTTTCAAACGGCTGCCATTTTGTTATCCAGGAGTTTTTTAAAAAAACAGTACATGATAAAGCCCCCTAAATTTCGTCTAGTTTATTAATGCTCAACCCGTTTTTGTTTCAAATGAACTGGCAAGGCTGTGAAGCGCTCCGCGCAGACCAAAACACACCGTGCATGGCTTTATTAGACGGAAGCTGGAGCCGCCATTTTCGATATTTTTAAATAAATAGAATTAGAATTTACTCTCCTTCGATAGAAGAATAAAATCCGTTGAATCCAATTTCCAAAAGTGTTTATTTTATATTTTAAAAAATCCGCGAAGGGGCTGGGTTGAAATTCCGAACTTTCAATGCTCCGACAGTTTAAAATTCCGAATTTTAATATTCCGAAATTCAAGATGGGGCCAGGGTGAAATTCCGAGCTTGGAATGACCAGAACGCTCAAAACTCCGAAAGAATACTACCCCGAAAGATCAAAATTCCGAAAATCTGAACCCCGTCAGAATAATTCGGCTATGGAATTTTTTAAATTTCCAAATTTTCAATAAATCGAAGAATTATTTCAAAATTTTTTTTTTATCAAGAAGTGATTTTGCGTCTATTTTGAAATTTGTCTGAGCAATGTTATACGTTCTACATAATTTACAGTCAACTGTGTAGGCTTCCGCAGGCATGATCTTGACATGAGGGCGGCCTGAAATTCCGAACTTTGAATGCGCCGACGGTTTAAAATTCCTGATTTTAATGTTCCGAAATTACAAGGTTCTGAAAGATTATGCCAGCGGAAGTCTACACAGTTGACTGTCAATGATGCAGAATGTATAACATTGTCTAGACAAGTTTCGAAATTTACGTAAAATCACTTCTTAATTTGAAAAAAAATCGCTTGAAATAATTAGTCGATTCATTGAAAATGTTGAATCTTTTAAGGGGCTATACGAGTGCGAACGCTGAAAATTTGGGTGATTTTCGGGAATTTTTTGGAAGAAAAGTACTCAATTAAATGTTTCGGAAAATTAAGAATATATTTGGCTATATTTGACCTATATTACATAATTTTTTCATAGAAAAATATTGAGATCCAAGGGACTTATGCGCTGCCTTCGGAGGCGCAAAAAAAAGTTCCTCCACTGCTAACATGATTCCGGCCGATTAAGTAGCTGAAACCGAAAAAGGAAAAAATGTCGTTAAACTGGAAGGTATTTCCTGTACAATGACGTAGGATTTTGCACAAATGTCAAAATCTAACAAAATGGCGTAGCTATGAAAAAAAGTCTGTTTTCTTGCCTATAAAATGGTCGTTTTTTTCAATGCCAAATCGTCAATTTTCATCCAATCAAAAATATCCTACGTCATTGTAGAGTAAATATATTCAAGAGTACTCAGTTCAAATTTCAAGTCAATCGGATAATTGCTCTTTGAGTTACAATGTCAGCAAATGTGAAAAATCTCATTCCGAGAAAAACGCGTTCAAAGATTTAACTATCGATTTTCGCAAGATAAAATGATCGAGATACGGCATTGAAATTTTTACAGGATATTCTTGAAAGTATGAACTGTCGAAAAAGGCCAAAAAAATCGACTTTTTTCAAGTGTTACACTGGTATAGCCCCTTAAGACTTCCATAGCCCAATTATTTTAACGGTGTTCAGATTTTCGGAGTTTCGAGCGTTCTGATGATTTAAAGTTCGAAATTTCAACCCGGCTCCGTTCAGATTTTCGGAGTTTTGGTCTTTCGGGTAAAATTCTTTCGGAGATTTGATCCTTCGGGGTAGCGTTCTTTTGTAGTTTTGAGTGTTCTGATCATTCAAAATTCGAAATTTTAACCTGGCCTCAAATTAATATTTCCGCAATTCCTTTGAAATTGTTTTACTTTTTGTAGATTTCAGTTTGTTAATTATAGTCCACATCATAGCAGATGTGCAAATAGTTACTTCTTTTGCCCTCTTTTTTCTCTTCCATATGAGCAGGCAACTCACATTCGCGAATGAGGATTCACCCATCAATGTGTAGTCAATGAAGCTCAACATTCTTACTTGTTTATCGTATTGTATCACGCCGCTTATTCTTCTCTCTCTTTCTCCCTCCCTACCTCTCTCTTGCTCTTTTCTCTCTATACGTTCCCATTGAGGGAATAGAGAAGCCTAGAATAATAGGACCAGAGTCCGATATTGTACTTCGCATTGTTGAATAAAGTCCCCGACGTGCAGGTCTACGAACCCTCGCTCTATTTGTTTCTTCATCCCCCCCCCAATCTCTCTCTCTCTCTCTCTCTCTCTCTCTCTCTCTCTCTCTCTCTCTCTCTCTCTCTCTTCGATCGTATTTCTCCTGCTGGATGCAACAATACCGAGGCCTATATTGATATAAACATACGAACAAAGTGCATTGATCATTTTCTCGTTTCTAGAACCTCGTGGCTTCAGAGCTCCGAGAGGTGGAAATCTTTTCATCATCTCGTCGTTTTGTTCGTCACATATTAGTTTCCACATGTACAGCGTTGAAACGCCATTACTATGTAGCCGGCAATTGAATTTCTTTTTTTCTTCACCGTCTAGGCCAATGTCAATAATTATAAATGAAGTATCTGTACATTGAAACATGGAGGACCCTCCGGCGAGAACGGAGTCGCAGCCGCGTCAGGGTATTTCCTTCGTTTCTGGAACTGCTTGAGTATTCGTGGACGGTAACGTCCGGTCTCTCTTTATATCCCTCCCACGGGACGCATCCTGCCTTTCATACATTCTCTTTGGGACACACAACTCATCGATGATCGTTTTATTTTTCCTTCCACGCGTGCAACCTCTCTCGTCGAGGCATATTACTAATGGTCAGCCAAACTTACGAGCAATCGTGTACTCGTGGCTACACGCACGCACGACGAATTCTCCCGTGCCCCGGTCCCGTACGTCTTTCGACGATCGTCGCACTCGCATGAACGAGAAACCCTCGTTTCGGGTACACGTGTCATGTCCATTTGGCAGAAGACGTTTTTCTTCGTTTTTAAAGGCTTGTATGCAGTAAAAAAATTCGAAAAATCGATTTGAAAAAATTTCGTAATGTACATATATTTAAGTACACACACAGAAAATCTCAGAACTGCATTTTTTAAGTTGGCTGGGAACAAAACTCAGATAATTTTCAACCGATTCACTTGAAAAGTTGAATATATGTTGAAAAATACATTGTCTATGGAAGTACGTAGGATTTTTTTTTTATATTGGATAGTTCATTTGTTATTAACATTTATCTGACGATATTTTAGGCAAATTTTTCACATTCCACTTTAGAAGTGCGCCATTTGGCCAAAAGTCAATATATCGAAAAAATCCTACGTACTTCCATAGCAGTTATTATATATAATCGAAAAAAATTCATTGGCTCATTGTAATTAAAAAATTACAGGAGCTGTTTGTCCGGCCGTGGACCCTGGAAAAACGGAGACGTCGTCGCAAAAACGCTGCACAGCCGCGATTTTGAAATTAATCGCTTCAAAAAAATTATTGTATACAGTCACTGATATGTATGATAAACACCCTTTTTTGTAATCTCGATTTATTTTGTAGTTATGCTGAAAAAATAATCCCCAAAAAGCCTATTTTTTCGGCCTCTAGAGTGGCCTAAGGCCTTAAACGCGTTTTTCTCAAAACTGTGTGTTTAAAACGTCGGTGAGAAAGATTTCTCGGGAACGGCTAAACCGATCAGTTTCAAATTTTAACACAATTTTTTCACGTATATTTTTCAGTATTTTTTTAGTAATAGTAATTATAATTTAGTATTTTCCATTTTATAAAAATTTAAGGTCTACATTTTTGTCAAAAATCGATTTTTTCTTTGATAAGCCGCCATTTTGTCAAAAAATATTATTTTGCTTATTCCTTTGATCAATTACAAGATAATCCATTATATTGACGAAATATATTTGGTTTTTTCGTTTTAGATGATCCAGTCCAGCGATGCCTTTTCGTGCCAGTCGTGTTCACCGCAAGATGCCTTTTTTAGAGGTGCTCCCGGAGATCAGATACAGCAGCTTTCAAAATAAGTATTTTTACAAATAAAAAATGTTAAAATACAGGTAAACGTGACCATAATATGTGTACAAATTTTTACGTCAATAGATTTAAAGGTCTTCTCAAGAAAAATTCTTGAAAAATCGATATTTAAGGCCTCCTGACTGTATATAACCCCTTAAATCAATCTTTCGGGATTATTTTCTTCCGAGGGTTTGTGTTTTGGGATGAAAAAGTGATTCAACTTGATGTGGGGTAACGAAATGTTTATTGGAGAATTATTAGGTGTACAAATTAATTCGGTGCCTTTGGAGTTAACAAACAAGATTTATAAAGGGCACCGAATTCGATTGGTCAACGTACTGCAAGGAATATAAGCATACGAAACCAGGTGTACACATGGAAAAATATTGGGAGGACAGGATGATAAGCGGAGAATCAAAAGAAACGTAGGCAAGCATCAGATGTGGAAATCTCGAGAAATACAGGAAAAAAGGGTATGTAGACGACAGAAGTAGAATATGCAAGTAGACAATTGAAAATTTGAAACATTTGTGAGTGTCCGGAAATTAATGCCCGGTTTCCGCCCTTAAGGCGGTCATCCCATGTGACAGGTCAAAAAATCGAAATTTTTGTTTTGCACAAATTGCAAAAAATTGTGCGTATTTTATAGACCCGGCATAGCAGATTAATGGTGAGTCAACATTTTCTTTGTGTAAATCGTACTTGAGCTTTTGAATGCGTTTGTCTTAAAACTGTTTTTTTTTCAAATTGGCTTCCATGATATCTCAAAAACTATAGAACGGATTTTGCTCAATTTGCTATGTTATAGTCAGCACATCTATAGTCTTCACACGACCTAGAATATTTCTGATATCTGCCATAGTTTTTTTCAAGCTAAAAAAGTCGAAAAAAATGACGAAACTTGGAGCTCAACTTTTTAAACCGTGCCAAAAATTCAATTTTCGATATTCTAAGTTTACTTTGGTTCCGAGGATAGCCTCAGGTCTACAAATTAAAATGCCGTTTGATTTTTTTTCTTTCAGATGAACAAAACCTCCGGAATCATGGCAGCGGTCAACCAACTTTTTTCACACATGAGTGTCTTCCGAACGGTGTAAAGTCATGAAAATATTAATGAATGTGTAATAGAAATTCGAAAATAGTGTGTTGTAATGGTTCATTTGAAAAAAGCGAAAAAAAAATAGCTGTCACATGGGACTTAAGTCATGTTCCTTGTAAGATACATATTAGAAAACCGATGTAAAATAATTGATGTAAATGAGGTGAAAGGGGCATTTCTGTAAACACTCTTAAAAAGGGTATACAAGGAATAAAATACTACTAGTTTATCGTTTGAATATTCGTTTCATATTTATTATCTTAATTTGAATTTACATATTAATGAAAATATTGATTATATATGATTATAAACTTAATCAAAAACGATTTATCAAAGAATTATAATTATCTATCGATAGTTTTTTCATAATTTATCGTATGCATATTTATCCAATATTTATTAACTTAAAATTAATTCAAATATTAACAAAAATATTGGTTACAGTCGGAAAAAAAAATTATTTGTAGACGTCGTTTTTAAAATATTCTTTGAAAAAAAATAAAATACTTTATTAAGTTTCTGTGTCAGACAACTTATCCTAAATATACATGGTGTCTGTTTACAAAAATCTTGGGTAAACACGAACAACAAAGTAAAGCCAAATTAACAACAGTTTCGTGTGAGATGTGCAAATACTTTTTTCACCCACTGTATGTATTATATGAGGCTTGACCGAGTTATTATTATAAACTAAATCAAAAAGGATATTAATCAAAGTAGTAGAATAAAATATAATTAGTACTAAAGATCGATGGTGAATATCACTGTAATGAAAATTCGTTGTAACGAAAATTTTTTCTACACTATGCACAGACGTACTGATTGAAATTTCCGACGCTCAGTCCCATTAGCGGTTCGATAAGAATCAAGATACGCCAAAATGCACGAATTCCCTGTTTCCTATTTGTTTCGGTCGTTCACGATGTCTTACAGTTCCGGGCGAGTTGTTACGCAACTTTGATAATGTTGTTCGTAATTATCGTGCTGCTTATACGTCATTGTGCCTGGTGATGGCGGGTCCGAAAAATTCACATTGAATCGACAAAAGCACTTTTATCTCTCTTCGCATCACGAAAAGTCATTGGAGCCCATTAAGTAGAAACTTCACGTATAGGAAGACATTTTTAAGTACAGGAAGCTTGACCTGACAAATTTTCGGGAAATTCCGTCGGAAAATCTGTTGAAAAATCAGTAGGAAAATCGGTTTAAAAAACGGCTAAAAAATCTGTGAAAAATCTCTCACAAGAATAAAAGGTACGAAGGCCAATAGACCCAAGCAAATTCCTCAATATGATAATTTTTCAAATCAAAAGGTCACGACCCGTTACAAGCCGGAAAAATCCCATTATTTTCCTCAACTTTCCAAAACATATCGTACTTGAAATTCCGAAATAATTTTCCATCGGCTGTCCCTTCACTCACACAGCGAAGAGCCTCGGTGCATTTCCAACATCGTCCATTCGGTACTTTCGAAAGGAAATTCCCACAAAATTTGAAACGACCCCATAACAAAGTCCTGTACTTCCGAATAGCTGTTATCTCCGATTGAGGTGAAATTTTGCACAGATGTTCCATTTAAGGGAGACTTTGTCCTTGGAGTGCCATATTTCAGGTGTTTACATTTTATTTTTTTTAAAGGAAACGAGTAAAGCTTTTTGAGTGCGGTTTTTTGCTTGCTCTTATTCATGATATACAGAACGTAAAAAAAATTTTTTGTTGAAAAAAAAAACCAAAATGGCGGCCGTTGCAGCTCCGCGAAAACAGGTCCTCAAATCGCGGGAGGTGAACGGCTGACCCCCTCTCCGTTGATTTGAAACACAAATTCAAAGCATATTATCAATCTGTGACCCTTTGTTCATGGAATGACAGATGGGTTTTTCGTTTAGTACAAATTTCGGAAAATGGCGGCAAATTGAAAAAAAATCGAATTTTCGCGTTTTTTTCGCATAAAAAGATAAACAATAAATGCAAAAATGTATCTATCGAAAAAACGATCCGTCATTCCGTGAAGACATATTTTCTGAGTATGCTCTCTAAATTTCAGGTCGATATGTTAATTACAGCGGTCAGGAGAATGTCAGCCATTTTTAAGAACGTGTTTTCGAGAAAAACGCGTTTAAAGTTTTATAATGTGTTTACACAAATGTGTTTATAATTACCGCTAATCGGCAATGCCTGGTCCATAGAGGCATCCCTCCTCTTCTTCTAGCTGCTCATGTTGAGCCGCTAACAAAACTTTGAAACCTTCAAGGACAAAGTCTCCCTTAATATATGAAGACATCTCCTAAAGGGATTTTTGGTGCATTCCAATATTTTACGAGATATCGAATTTGTTTCGGTTTTTTTGTGTTTGTTTGTGTGTTTGGATTTGTTTGTTTGGGTTACCCCAGCAGTATAGATTTACTTGCAGAGGTAATCGCGGCTCGCTAGCTACCAGTGAAGTCGGAGGAGTGGGGAAATCGTTCGGCCGTGGCGAGCGATATAGATATACTCGTGCGCAGCCCCGGATCTAAGGGGGGGCAAACCGGGGTACTTGCCCCGGGCGGCAACTTAAGAGGGCGCCAAATTCTTGTGTTTGAAAAAACTTTTTTCACTAAAGTGCCTAACATCCAGGGCGGTTTGGTGAGTTTCAATGGCGTCGTGATCCTAGCTATCGAAAATAAAACTGCCTAGGAGACGAACTTTGACGAGGTATTCCTTTAGGCGTCTTTTGAAAAACTGCTCGTGCTATAGCTCAACGAGTTATTGATCGATCTGGCTGATATTTTGCCAGATTTCTCACTATAAGACTTTTGGAAGGACATACCTAAAGTTTCAAGGTTATCGCGTAAATAAATTACCTTTTCGGGGTAAAAATTGTCGAGAAGATGGTAAAAAATAAGAACATTAGATTACAAAGCCTACTTAATTTTCAATTTTATATCTTTTAATATTTTTATAGGTATATCCTTCCAATAATGTTATAGTGAGATACCGCCCAAAATTTCAGCCAGATCGATCAATAACTTTTTGAGCTATACTATGAGCAGTTTTTCAAAAGACCCCTAAAGGCATACCTTATTACGCCGCTATTTTGTTTTGTTCGAAAAAGAAAAAAAGTTTCACCACTTGAAAGTTGTAATAAGATAATGGCAGAATTTTAAAATGATGCGATTATCTTGTCACATTTTTTTATAATAATGAAAAATGCCTTATTTTCGGGCGTCTAAAGAGATCTCCCCCCTTAATCTCAAATGCTGGAGGGGAGGGGCGCCAATGTCAAGTTCTTGCCCCGGCTCGGAAAAATCGTACATCCGGGGCTGCTCGTGCGGGCTAAAAAATAAACTTTAAAATTCGATTTCTCGTGAACTATTGGGATGCCCCAAAGATCCCTTTGGGGAATGTCTTTGTATATTAAGCGGAACATCTGTGCAAAATTTCAGCCAAATCCGGGCTATTCGGAAGTTTATCCCAAAGTCCCTCTTGATAAGTGCTCACGTACGGCTGATACTTCATTCGCGGAAAGCCTTCGATGCAAATTAAATCGTCCATGCAAAGAGCATAGTAACGAGTTTTTCGCGTGTCTCGAGAGTACGGGGGAACGAAAAAAAAAAGCGAAGCGGTTTGCCGTCCCATTTTTGCCGGTGTAAAGTATCAAACTCGAGGATCATCATCGTATTACGCTTCTCACCTGAGCTGCTCACCTGATGCTACGCGTAATCTAGAATCCGTTGGTTTTTCGCTAATTATTCGTCGACTCCCGAATAACCAAGATCATGACTTTCGGTAATAAATCTCGAAGTGCATTTTTGTTCCCGTAAATCCGTGGCGGCAAGTGAAAAAATAAAAAAGAGTGGAGAGGTGATATTTTTCTTGCGATGGTTCATTCAGCTGGAGAGCTGCTCCAGCTTTTTTTCCAGCAACATTCAGCACGCCATTTCGAATCGCTTCCTCTCTCCATCCGTCCCCTCTTCCTGCTTTACGTCCCGTCTACGCGTGTTTGTTATTCTATAAATGTTCAGTTATATCGAATAGATTCGCGACAGGTGCTGGACTGGAATGTAGGGTAAACGCGCAGGAGGGGAAAAAAATCGTGCGGAGGCTCTCATTATCATTAACTCACACATTTCACGACACCCAGTACGAGGCGTAAAAACTTTGAGCCACTGAAACACATACTCGACCGTGACACTTTTATCTCTCATATTCATTGTCCGATCCGTCTATAGCTCCGTAAAAGTTCTAGTAACGCGAAACGCAATTCTATCGGAGCTTCGAATACTCGATACAATTTTACGAATTTATTTGCGTTCAAAATCAATGTTTGTGTGAAGTAACGTTGACTTTATTTTTAGTGGGCCTTTTATTTTATTTCATTTGATTTGTTTCAATTTTATTTAATTCGTTAAATTTAATTGATTTCGCATTTTAAAAATTAATTCCATTTTATTTTATTTCATTTTGTTTCATTTTATTTTATTTCACGTTATTTTATTTTATTTTTCATTGTCCTGACGCGCATTCTATAGAAGTTCAGAATATCCACTTTAAGGCGTTACCCCCACTTGTAGCGCAAAAAAGGCCTTTTTCATGAATTTTTTTAAAGAAAACTACGAAACTTTTTTAATCGATCAATATACCATCTCAAAGAACACATCTTGAAGAACTTTCAGTAATTTTTTTATTGAAAAATATTACATTGCTTAGTGGCAAATGGCCGTCAATGAAATAATGTTTTTATATACACGGTTTGCGGTGACCAAGATAGCGGCGAAGTGGATCATCTGAAAAAAAAATGCGGATGGATTTAGTCAAATATAAGTATAAACTAGTCTTTAATCGAAGGATTTTAAAAAATATTCATTTTTCACAAAATGGCGGACAGTCAAAGTTAATGGTTCGATTTTAACGAAAAAAACGGCCCTTTTTTGGCTATAAAACGGCCATTTTTTTCGAAAAAAAATCGAACGATTACAGACTACAAAGATACAAAGATTTTTATGTATTAAATAAGCCTGCAAAATTTCAAGAAGATCGGTTCATTAGTGTTCGAGTAATCTTGGTCACCGACTTCAGAAATGCCATTTCGAGAAAAACGCGTTTAAAGTTTCTCTTTCAACGCTCTTTCAACGCGGATTCTTCTCTTTCAACGCTCATATCTCAGTCAATTTTGCTCGGATCGACTTGAAATTTTCAGGACATATTCTCAGATACTTATACTTAAAAAAAAGCAATAAAAAAAATCGATTTTTTCAAAATCGCAAGTGGGCGTAACCCCTTAAGGGGCTATACCAGTGTGACACTTTCAAAAAATCGATTTTTTTTTGCCTTTTTCGTCAGTGTTTTTATTCAAGAATATCCTGTAAAAATGTCAAGGCCGTATCTCTGTCATTTTATATTGCAAAAATCGATACTTAAATCTTTAAAAGCGTAAATCTCGAAATGAGATTTTTCAAATTTGCTGACATTGTAACTCAAAGAGCAATTATCCGATTGACTTCAAATTTGAACCGAGTACTCTTGAATATATTTACTCTACAATGACGTAGGATATTTTTGGTTAGATGAAAATTGACGATTTGGCATTGAAAAAAACGACCATTTTATGGGCAAGAAAACAGACTTTTTTTCATAACTACGCCATTTTGTTAGATTTTGATATTTTTCGAAAATCCTACGTCATTGTACAGGAAATACCTTCCAGTTTAACGTAATTCTTCCTTTTTCGGTTTCAGCTACTTAATCGGCCGGAATCATGTCAGCAGGGGAGGAACTTTTTTTTTGGCGCCTCCGAAGGCAGCGTATAAGTCGATTGGATCTCAATATTTTTCTATGAAAAAATTATGTAATATAGGTCAAATACAGCCAAATAAATTATTATTTTTCCGAAACATTTAATTGAGTACTTTTATTCAAAAAAATTCCCAAAAATCACCCAAATTTTCGGCGTACGCACTGGTATAGCCCCTTAAGGGGCCAGTCCACTTTGAAAATTTCAAAAAATCGAAAGCACGCGAGACTTGAAGAAATCGGCGATGATGACCAATCAGAAGGGATTTTATACGGTGCAGGAATTGCCGATTGAGTTTAGGTAAGAGGTTTTCGTAGTATAAACTTCAAACGCGTTTTTCTCGAAACATCATTTTCAAAATCTAGCTCCATCGTATCTCTAAAACTAATAAACCGATTCTCTTGAAATTTGAATCACATATTGTAAACGAGATTCGCAAAAAGATGACCCTCGACCCTGAATTTTAATTTTTACTCTTTTTTTGCGAAAAACTGCGAAAAAACGCGGTTTTTTTTTATTTTTATTTTTTCATCTGCCATTTTTTTATTTTTCGATAAAACTTTATATCCGATGGTCATTTTGCAGCTGGTGTCATACTGAATCTAATGGACTTTGATTTTAGCCCACCTGCTTTTGAGGCGTTACGTTAAACTATAGTTTTTGTACTTAAAAATGAATAAAAATGAATTATTTTTTAAAAATGTATTCCCTGCCTTTATTTATCAAGCCCAACAACTTTTATATTCATATCTTTTATAAAATCCTCAAAAAAAACGTGAAAATAGCCTTTGTTCGTGGCTCCAAAGTGGACTGGCCCCTTAATTCTACGATAGTATTTGAGAAACAACGTTGAAGGAACGTCCACGCTACGAAAAGCGAATAATAAATGTGGCAAATTTTTTTGTTTGTTTTTACGGACGGTTCAATTCCATCGCTGCTCGACCGATAAATATATCATCGTCCTCAAACATCCTAGGACTGTCCGTGGTGTGCACACCTATAGCCAAAGACTTTTGAACGTGTCCGCGCAACCGTGTTGGCCTGAATGCCTTTTTTCGTGGTGTACCGTTACATCGTACAATAACTTATAGCCACCGGCAGCTATATCGAAGCAGTCGATTCTCACTATTCCCCGTGCTGGGTATACACTCGCGAGATCTTTCGTCACTAACGGCTAGAGGATCATCGGCCGCGTGCCTTCGAGGAATGCACGAGAAGAAAGGCAAAAATTAGCAGAAAGATAAGGAAAAAGGAAGGAAAGATCGCGAGAACTTTCTTGTCAAACGCTTGGGTACGTCTCGCGAGTGCAACCAGCACTCCGTCGACCCAGTCACTCCGCGAACTGACCCAAGTCGAGCCTCATCTTCGCGATACACCATTTTCACCGGCCTCTCTGTACTGCTGATCGAGCAACCTGCATCGGACCATAAATCAACGATACCGATTACTCGACCACGTGGCGTCTTTCGTCTCCTTTACTCCTGCTGCTCGAACCGGTTACCGGCTCAATCTGCACTCGATAGCGTACGGACGAAAGTGAATTTATTCGCCGCTTGGAAAAGGGCATCGGCGCAATGATGAAGATCGGTATCGCTCAGCTCGTTGGAGTACTCGTTTTCTGCTGTATGGCCGTGAGTAAATATCTTTTCACTTCGCTGCTTACAAAAAAAGCTATTCACCGATGTCACTGCGAACGATTTTTTTTTGTTAGTTTTTTTTCTATATTATCTAAATAGTAGGTACCTAGTCGTAGAATGGGGAACAAAATAAGTTTTCAAATCTTTGAAATAAGGCTCAATAGAAGATGAATAATAATAAGTGGAATGATAAAATAATCTGGTCTCGTCGTAGTGATTATTTTTTCGTGTTACTTAGAATTATTAGCCGCAGTAGTAATTATAGTGGTAGTGGGAATAATTATTAATCATAGTAGTTATCGTATTAAGGCGGGAGCCTGAGTTGGAAGATTTGAAAAAGCGTTTTTTCGGGATTTTTTTTGGAAGGGAAAAAAACAAGTGCGAACGAAAGATCTTTTTTAATTAGTTTGTTTTCTATATTGTCGAAACAGTAGGGACCTACTCGTCGAATGGAGAACAAAATAAGTCTTCAAATTTTTGAAATAAGTCTCAAAAGAAGATGAATAATAATAAGTAAAATAATAAAATAATCTGGTCTCGTCGTAGTGATTATTTTTCCGTGTTAATTAGAATTATTAGCCGCAGTAGTAATTATAGTGGTAGTAGGAATAATTATTAATCGTACTAATTATCGTATTAAGGAAACCTGAGTTAGAAGATCCAAAAAAGCGTTTTTTCGGGAGTTTTTTTCGAAGGGAAAAAAACAAGTGGGTCCAGTAAACATTGAGGTATCTTTTCATGTATATTTTAAAAGTATAAAAACATTTTTTCCACATGGAACAATAAATGACTGCAGATTTATCAGCCTATTCCATGTGCGTCTTGCCACTGCAGTCCCCAATCGGCGGGAAAGATGCAGCTCGTAATTCTTGACGGAAATAAAAAAAACCAATAAAATTTTCAATTGTCGAATATTTTTCTTCTGGTTGAATTAAGAAAAAGCTGAAAAAATCGTGAAATTATAACTTTTCTCAGGTGTGAAAAAAATTTGTTAAAAAAACACTTCAACGTCCTATAAAAATTATTTGAAAACACTTTTTCAACGAATTTCTTAATTCACTTAGAGGAGATTTTCATGCTGAAGAAAATGAACTTTGGTTTTATTCAATAGGTCGTTTAGTTTTGTTTCTATCACGTCCGCCAATTTGGAAAAATCGTGAAAATGAAAACTGGAGAAAACGCGCTAAGAAGTTTTCAATAGGAGAAAATATGAATATCAAATATCAATCGCTTCTCTGCTTTTGGCCTGGTATCTTCGAAAATATTCAATTGGAAAATATACAATTGGCCTCCGAACTTTGTAAATATATTCTTGGATAGTTGATCTATCGATTTAAGGAAAGGTTCTGCCTTGTTGGGCTAAATAATGTTCGATTTTTCACCAATTTTTATGCGATAAGTACAATATTGTGTATAAGTTGACCTAGAATCAAGAAAAAAATTGAAAAATAAAAAAATAGTGAGCTAAAAACTGCGAAAATGTTTGAGAAAAAAAACAAACTTCCTTCCGATCGCTCACTATTTTTAATTTTTCAATTTTTCTTCTTCATTCTAGGTCAACTTATACACAATATTGTACAACCATGTTTCGTCAAACTTCAAAAAATATTTTGATCCCTTAAGCAATACAAAAACGATTTTTCTGACCTTCTAATTCAGGCTCCGGCCTGATGTTGCACCACCATGTTTGGTCAAACTTTAAAAAATATTTTGATGTTTAATAAAGACCGCTTAGTCAACATACCAAATATCAACATTCTATATTTAATACTTTTCGCAAAAAAAATTGGTGAAAAATCGGACTTTTGTTGGCCCAACAAGGGAGAACCTTCCCTTAAGCAATAAAAAAACGATTTTTGTGACCTAATTCAGGCTCCGGCCTTAATTGCAAATCGATACGACAAAAATGGCCATTAATTATAATTATGGTATTAATTATCAATTAATAGGATAAATATCGTTATTAATACGATGGTTGGATAATTATAATTAGTGATAATTTTTTATCGTATTAGTTAAAAGTTTTTAAAATCATAATTAAAATTATAATTATCGTATTACTTACCGTGTTAATTATAATTACGATCGCATTAGTTACAATTATCGTATTGATTATAATTCATTCGATCCGAGGTCCGACGTTCGTGTAAGAATTATAATCATTGAAGTTCAATGAATTCGTGAATGGGCTCGATGAATGCGCCAATTTGCATTTGAGCAATTACAATGTGCAATTTTATTTTAATACGCATACGTTCTTGATATGGCCACAGGGTGCACGACCTCTCGCGGACATCGAATCGAGTGAGAATTCATGAACGAATTTATAGGGGTCGGCAAACGATTTATTGTCTTATGAATAAATATTTATGCATTCGTTCGAGATTATTATTATTTATCGAAATTATTTTCAGTTGAGCACAGCGGAATGCAAATCGCGAAAGTCCAAACAATTTGCACTGCAGAGAAAAGAAACAAACGTTGCTAATTTCGTGAGACTGGTGGTGATGAGGCTGGTTTTCGGGGTCGCATCCGCGATGGGACTCGGCGAAAATTTGTCCGGGGTCTTGGGAGGCATATTCGTGCCACCCGGCGCCGAGGACGACTACGACGATTACGGCGGCACCGATTACGTTCCGGATTTGTTCTGAGATACCTCCTCTTGATATTCGATCAACCAGGACAAAATATTTTTTTTAGCCGAATTTAGATGTTTTATTTAATTTGATATAAGATTAATATTAATTTGTATATTTAAGACCGGAAGAGAGTCTCTTGAGCACCGAATTATATACTCGCGTAAGAACGATTATTTTCGTCATTGAAATTAATTCTGTGACTCGAAAGAACAAGTATTTTAATTATCAATTTCCCGTAATGCATAGTTTTAATTGGCGATGTACAAAAACAATATTACGAACAATGGGAAATCACAACCAAGTGTTTCACAAATAGTTCGGCGATTGTAATTATATTTAATATTTATTGAAATAAAAAAATCGTTAGTTATCAATTTGTTTTATTTCATTTGAAATTATTTTATTTTATTTTATTTCAGTTTATTTCATTTTTTTAAATGTTATTTCTAAAAATGAAACAATGTTATTTTCATCAAATATTTTCAAATACTTTTTTTCAATACAATATTTGATGACAATCATTTTGTAATAAATGTTTTCTTATTGCATTTTTATTGAAATCTTCTTTTCCCTGAGACTCGTTCCTCTAATCAAACCTCGCCTTTACTTGACAGACTCTGCAGTCTATGCAGCAATAAAAAAATGTCCACTCGTAATTCCCTTGTTGAGGGGGATAAAGATTTCGGAATTTTGACATTTTCCTAATACTTCCTTAACGATGTGCGCCTCAATTTTCCAAAGCAAAATTCTTTTAATGTGACGCTTGTTAGATCAGGGTTTTGATTTTATTTAAAATGTTCATCGTATTTATAAGAGTCGTGCGCGCGTTCTACCAGGGCGGCGCCGAACGCGCATGCGCAGCTGCATCGCCACCACGGTTCGCAACTCGATAGAATTCAATAGTGGGGGTGGCTCGCGTATTGAAGGCGTTTTAGGTGTCGCTAGTATCGAGGGATGTTGTTGTATATGGTGGCGGGTTGACCCATCCTAATTTAAAAGTTTTTCATCTTATACGCTACGTTGAATCGTATTTTGCTAAACATCCCAGGTAGCAATTTCAAAATAGTTGTCTATTAGTTGTCCAAATGGGTACCAAATGTCTGCTTGGAAGTTACCTACAAGTTATCATGTGTCCAACAGTTATCTTTTTGGATGGTTGTTGACTTTAAGATAACTTCCGGGCGGACATTTGGCACCCTTCTAGCCGACTTGGACAACTTTTTGAAAATGGCTTTTTGGGATGCCTCAAATTTTTCCGTGTTTGATTCAACTCTCGAAGACGTGGTAGCGACTTATAATTTTCAATTTCAATGCGAAGAAGATGGTTTAGGTTGCCCATGACGCCAAATGCACTCCAGGAAAATATGAAATAAAAAAAATTGTTAAAATATAATTGTCTAAATTCACAAACCAATCAAGTTTTGGTTATTTCTCTACATTGTACGTTTTGTCTGCGATTATTTTGTACCTGCAGCGAATAATAAAAATCGATCATTCCGCCACCATCTTGAATTTTAAGGGATAGATGATTGTTTTTGTAAGATTTGCTCACCCGAAATTATTTTTGCGTGCAAAATATAAGGTGCTATCTCAATGTTCAGTATTAACGAAAATAGCAGTCGATGTTCACGTATAACCTCCATTATTCGTGCTATTTACAATTTATTAAAATTTGCATTCTTCTTCTGCAGCTGCATATGTATGAAAAAAAAAACCAGTGCACGAAAATTTAACCTAAGATAAACTTTTCAACCAGGCATCAACCCATTCAGATAGGATGTATTTTATACATAAGAGAACAAAATTGATTTATCCTTGTTGAAATCGCTGGAATTTCAATGGTAGGGTTGACGGACCATTCACCAATTAATTCCTGGATAGATTTTTCTGATTTATGTTCGTCAGTTTATGAGTTTATGATTTCTGTTTACATGGGAATATTACTTGTTTTTTAATAACTTGTGGAACATTTAGATTCTCAAGTTACGTTATAACGAGAATGCGCGTGCGCGGCTAATGTTGTCCCTCTCGCACAGAACATCCCTCGATTACAGCGATACTAGCGCATGACTTCGCCAAGAGAACCATCTCCCCCGACTAGAGTTGCAAGTCGCAAGGCCTGTATGTGAGGCCGTCATCGCGACCTTCGCGACATTCGCGGTTTTGCTCCAAAATTCCTAACCTCTGTTTTCGGTTGAACGTATCGCGCCCCGTTGTTGTCACAGGAACACGTTCTGTCAAAATTGTTGACTTCTCCTTCAGCTGAGCGATCGTCACGTACGATTTGTATCAGACATTTTCATCTTCGAAAAAAAAAGGAAAATCATGGCGGACCGATTGACTCAATTGCAAGACACGATAAATCAGGTTCAACGAATTAAAGAATTCTCGCAAAAACTTCTCTTCTGCGTATAATCAAACTCGAATTGTTATGTTTAGCAAGCAGAGCATTTTTGCAACAGCGTGGGAATTCTTCAGCAGTATTCAACGCCCAGCAAATTCCCCGGTTTCGATCGAATTGGAATGCCACAGCCGCAACAAACCCAAGAAGGTCAATTTGAATCTGAACCTGAGAAAAAAGATCAATTTTTCCAGCAGACACTATTCGAATATATTTTGTTTGGGTTTGCTTGGGATAGTGTGGGATTTTTTTCCATCGTACATTAGTCTAATATAATTCGTTTGATTTGTTTGAGATCGTTTGGGATATTTTCCACTCCACATTATTCGAACATCATTTTTTGGGTTCCTTGGAAAATTGTTCAGTGGCTTTGAAGTTTGCATCGTTAGAATGCATCGTTAGAATGCAACAAAAATCATTTATTCTAATTTACCAAACTTCCGCAGGGAGATTTGAGCTGCGACAATAACGCAAAGGTTTTTTAGGTTTCTCATTTAGCGATCTACTAACTAAATGTTCAACATATGATTTTCGAAATCAATGAAAATGAGAATATCAAAAAGATTTTTCGTTGCACTCCAACGATGCAAAATTCAACATCGTTTTGTACGTACGTATTCATACACGTGGGACATTGTCAAAGTTATTGACGGTGGTGGAAGTTCACGCTTAATTTATTTTCTCAGATGAGATTGAAGTTTGCATCGTTGTAATGCATTGAAAGCCGGTTACGAAGACATTGAAGGGACCATGCGGTACCAACGTTATTGCCGATACGCATGGCGTTCAAATTTGCGTCGTTGTAATGCAACGAAAGTTTCTCCCTATTTTTTTTATTTCTTCATTCTCATTATGATCCATAACTTTCGTGATAGATTAAGATCGTGGTTCTCTAATGATACGAAAAACCGTTTGGGTGATTTTCGTACCCTAAATTGGCGAAATAAATGAGAGTAACAGAACATACATTAACTTTCGTTGCATGTCAACTAAGCAAACTTCAACATCATCGTCAGTCGTAAGCGATATATCGTCGTTTATATTGCAAAACGTTCTGTCTTTGTGACCATTGTGTTTAAAATTTTAATGCTGAACGCATCCGTAAAACGTTCTACGTCAATAACCAATCAGAACGCTTTATTCAGCTGATGCAATACGTCACGTGACCCCAAGCCGCAACTTTTCGATATTGCAATATGTTTTTTGGCTGTCTTGTAAAGTCGTCTGAAAATCATATAAAACAAATTGCAATATCAAAGACGATATGTGCAAACTCCAGATTTTGTCGTTATATCCCATACATCGTCTTAAGGGGTAACCCCACTGTAGAATTTTCAAAAAATTGATTTTTGAGATGCTTTGAACCATCTAGGATAAAGGGATAAAAGTTTGTTAAAACAAAAGTCCGCAGGCCCGTGTGCGAGACGTCGAACGTTTTTCTCAGAACACAATTTTTCAAACGGCACGCTGCATAACTCCAACTATTTTCATTCTTTTCACTTCAAATTTCGAGCACATCTTCGAAATAACATTCCCACGAGAAATACGTACGGGATTTTTGATGAGATAATTATAACATTAGTTATTAACCAATGATTGTCCTTTTTCTGTCAAAAATTGAGTTTTCACTGTAAATGCTTGCCAATTACACAAAAATTCATATTTTCAAAATCCCCTACGTATTTCTCTAGCTATACTCATATATATTATTTTTTTTTTCAAATTCAAATTTGCGTCAGTTATACTGCGTGCCGCAAAGCGTCTCAAATTCAAAATGCCTCGCGAGAATGTCTCCAGCGTCACCATTTTGTATAATTTTTCAATATACATTTTTTTTGTTCACTCGAAGATATGACCAATAACATCCTTGAATATTATTATCCTCTTACTTGTCCTTCCACCAAAAAAACTCGCGAAAAGTCACTCAATTTTAGACATTTAGAGTGGTGTAAGCCCTTAAGTGATGTCGGTACAAGCGGTTTCGACTTTATTTCCGAATTGCTCTTATTCTGGCAGAATTTACCTACGAAAATCCCACACCCAATTTTTTAATATACTTATTTCGAAATTAACAACATAAATCTGAACAAAAAGATTTCGCACAACTATAAAAATGAGAAAACGTAAATATAAAACAAACCGTTCGTTGCATCTCAACGATGGGCACTTAAACAGCATTTTTTTACCGGACACCATTCAACTATGATTTGCTTCACATTAAAAAAATTAGTGAATTTCGTTCTCTGTCTTCCGTTAAACGGGCATTTATCGTGAATGTGTTGTGGCTCAAATATTATTTTGCAATTAGTGCTGTCAACCTCTCAATAACTTTTTTTATTTTTAATAAGGAAGTGGACTAATGAGACGAGCCATATGTTATCGCAAAATAACAATAAACGAGTCGTACGGGACTTTCTATAATCGCCAGCCTTCTTTCAATTGCAGATTACGCCGCTTTATTCGCGACCCTGATAGCAAGGTGCGCCAAGGACATCGACACGCTGATCGAGAGTTTACCCAGCGAAGAATCGTCCCAGGAGCTCCAGGTCGCGAGCCTCGGTAGATTGGAGCAAGAAAATCTGGAAGCCGGCGAACAGTTGGAAGAGGTAGTGAGACAGGGCGAAGCTTTGCTGCAACGAATTCAAGCCGCTCTGCAGGACATCGCGCAGAGCCAATTGGACATGCAAAATCCCACGGCCCCTGCGACCGCCGTTATAAACACCAATCTCAATCCTGCCGTAAACTTCAAACAGGAACCAACGAACAACGCTAATTCCGCGCCAGCCTCGAACAATTCACATCAGATTGGTGATCCGTCGCCGAATTCGATCAGTCAATAAGTCGGAAAACATCAGTTGCTTCCGGCCTTCATACATATATGTACACACACACACACCTGTAGATGTAAATACCTCGCGATTGTTCGATACAAAAAAAGAAACGAACGAGTCGTCTTTTCCCTTTTTTTTCATCTCCTACGCCAAGTATCGACAAGTATTTCGATCAGTAACGTTATAAGTACGACACATATATTTACACGATGTAAAAATGAACACCCGAATGTTCTCTCTCCGTCGAATATAAAAAACAAGCCTTTTTCACAAAAACTCGATGTGACTGTTTTCCCTTTCGTACCGGTTGATCCTGCAAGGACGCTCCGAAGAATCTCAGAGGGAACGTTTCTCGGGCATCAATCAGCGTTCTCCGTTGCATTTTTATAAAATGTTTACATGGGAGGTTTATTTACAAAAATATGAGCAGGATGCGTCGGGAGAACGGGATAAGATGGAGGGAGAGGAAAGGAGGGTGAAGAGAAGGAGAAATGGGGTAGAGAGGTAGTTGGGAGAATGACCTGGACGATGAAACGTGATAACAAATCTTAATTGAGTGTACCCCGACACTGAGGAGCTCCGCACAGGCATGGAATTTTGTCGTCCTCGAGCGGAAACTTGTAGTCGTAAGTTATCTCCTCGTTAACGCCGATCGGCTGTTTACTGTAGATAACAATCTTCTTTTGGCTCTCAATCGTAATGACTTTTGCGTAACAATTCGGCTGTTCGAGAAAAAGAGAAAAAGCGACGAGCGCCATTAGACGAATACTCACAGCTTCATTTTTGCCAAGATCATGGTTGTTACGCATTATTGACGCAGAAATTTCCTGACGTTTCCAGGTTTTCACACAGGTTTTGCAAATACAGAAGAACCTCGATATAACGAATCTCAAGGGAAGTTCTTTCCTTAAGGCCTTAGGCCACAGTAACGGGTATAAAATCATGTGCGAATTTAACCATTTTTTTTCGTATGAAAAAGTGATTCACTCGTAAAATTAATTACACATCGATTTAGTATGAATATCAAGCTGTTAGAAAATATTTATTTTTTCTTTCGATGTACAAAATGGCCGACTACTCGAAACTTCTCGAAACAGCTTTTTTCCAATTGGCGTGACAAATAACTTCGACAATTTTCACTCGACTTACTTCAAATTTAAAAGTTATGTTCCTAATTGCATTTCGCAGAGAAGTACGTACGGAATTTCTGATTAATCGAAAACTTTTAATTTTATGAGCAATTTATGAGCAGTTATAACGAAATTTTTCACTGAAAATTCATTTCTTAAGTTCAAATACCTACAACTTTTGAATAAAACAATATTTTTTAAATTCCGTACGTACTTCTCTAGGTATTCTCATGTAGATTGACGGAAATTTTTATTTTTTGTTCTAGGTAAAAAATTGTGGATGCTAAATGTCACGCCACGGAGCGCCTAAAAAAAAGACAACAAAAGAAAATATTAGGAGTCGACCATTTTGTGCAGCGAAAAAAAAATTCTAACAGCTTGATATTCATACTCAATAGATGTGTAATTAATTTTATGAGTGAATCACTTTTTCATACGAAAAAAAATTGTTAAATTCGCACATGATTTTATACCCGTTACTGCAGCCTAAGGCATTAAAATATTGTTTAAAAAATATATATTAGTGTTATTATGGGGATATTTTCTGAAGAAAGGTTTAAATAAGAGAATTTTTTACAAAAATTAGCAATTAGAGCATAATGTATATAATTAAGTCGTTGTATTAAGATTTCGGGTGTCCATCTGAAGGGAATGGACAAATGTTCGTTATATCGAGGTTCGACTGTATTTCAGGGAGATTCGGGTCAAATAAAGAACATTTTTTCACAACATAATACACTGGCCAAAAGTTTCCCCTCCACCCTTTATTTGAAAAACGACCAACAATTGTGAAATTTCGTATATTTAGAGTATGCAAATAATAAGGGGAGGGGGGGCTTTTGGCCAGCAGTGGATATGAAAATGTTAAATACTAAAATGAAAATGAAAAAAAAACTGCAATTCGAAAAATAATTTAAACACTGTAAAGTAAAAAAAATACATTAAAAGAAAATACAAAACCCGTTCTTTACTCTAAACAGAATTTTTTATGTCGGTGCCACTAAATAAAAACAAATATAAACACTTATCTACAATAATAATTTTGTATCGACAAATCGAATGCAAATGTATAGATCTTCAGAGTAAATACGTTTTTAGTTCTTTAAATTTTCAATGTTTGGCACTGACGTAACTCTTTGATATTTTTAATGAAGAAGAATATAAACATTAAAAATACACAAAAAAAATATTTTTATACTTTTAAGTTTCTCTTTCAAGTCCGTTTCATTTTCCGTAATTCTTGCAAAAGTAAATTCTGGAAAAATTTCAGAGACTTATCAAAATTCCCTGATTATTACAGTAGGAAAGAAACTCCTTAAGTTATCCCTGTTTTCGATATGCCTAACAGCCATGGAGATTGTCCATTTTGTTTAAGGGGTAACACCACTCTAGGATTTTGAAAAAATCGTTTTTTTAAATTGCTAAACCAAGCATCATAAAAACGCATTTTTATCGAAACTACTTTTTTCAATATTAGCGAACACATTACTTCACGGTTGCGTGGAACAGTTTGAATTTTTGACAGTAGCTTCACAATTGCCTCGTTTATAGAAGTACAGAAGGGTTTTTCGATTCAATGTCAACTTTTTATTATATAAATTTACTGCTTCTTTTTTATCCAAAAATCTTTTTTTTGTTGTTAAAGGGCACAATTTTTACTTAACTTGATCAAATAAAAAATCCCTACGTACTTCTATACCCAATAGTATATAGAATACATTTTTTGTTTTGTTTTTTGTTCCCGATTTTATATTTCACGAGAAATTTGTCCGCTACTGGAGGTGTTTTTTTTTTCAAAGATAATTTCGAAGATTGGTTCTTTCGCCGCCGTTTTGTACGAAAAATAACAATACAAAGTTTCTATACTGAAATATCAGCTAAGTAATCCCTTCAAAAATAATTCCCATTCCTTCTATAGTACAGTGCACGACGGTACTATAGAAGGAATGGGAATTAGGAAAGGTGCCGCGGGTGCTAAATCCAAGTTTGCCTAAAAATCGGGGTGTAGGTTTTTTTTTAGGGGATGAAAGGGGATGAAAGGGGATGGGGCTGGATTAATGCCAAACTACAACCCCCACGAGATCGGCGCCGGGAGACAAAATGCTCAGAAAAATCCGGGCTTTATTTTTGTCCACAGCGCCGAAGTCGTGGAAGTTCATTTTGGGAGTGAAAAAGTGGGGTGAAATTTAAAAAAAAATCAGTTTTCATACGCTAACTCTTGAGGCGAAATTCATAGAATTTTTATTCAAATAGGAACGTTGTAGCCCTTAAAAAGACGCGTCGATCGAGTATTTGATCATCCCTCTCCAATAATATCTTCACTCCCAAAATAATTGTTGAAATATAAAAAAAATCGTTTATTGGATAACTCAAAAACAGTAGATTTTTCGGGGATGGTTTCAATGTACGAAATGTAGAGAATAATTTTCTCTATATATTCGTTCCTATGGACCACCCTTGAATTTTGTTTTTTCGAACCCCTCTCGGGGGTTGAAAATTCAAAATGAAATTCTGGGAAAACTATTGACCGAAAATAAAGAGATACGAGTTTGGCGCTGTGGACCAAAAATTCAATTCCCCCAATTCAACCCCCGAGAGGGGTTGGAAAATCAAAATTTAAGGGTGGTCCATAGAGACGAAAATATAGACAATTATTCGTTACATTTCGTACATTTGAACCATACCCAAAAAATCGATCATTTTTTAGTTATTCAATAAACAATTTTTTAAAATATATCAACCATTTTTTTGGAGGTGAAGATATTATCGAAAAGTGATGATCAAATACTCGATCGACGCGTCTTTTCAAGGGCTACAACGTTCCCATTTGACCAAAAAGTGTACGATCTTTTTCTAAAGATTTATTGAATTAAAACTGATTTTTCAAAATTTAACCCTACTTTTTCACTCCAAAATGAACTTCCACGACTTCAGCCCTGTGGACAAAACTGAAGCCCGGATTTTTCTGCACATTTTGTCACACGGCGCCGACCTCGTAGAGGTTGTAGTTTGGAATTAATCCACCCCCAACCCCTTTCATCCCCTAAAAAAACCCTACACCCCGATTTTTAGGCAAACTTGGATTTAGCACTCGCGGCAGCTACAAAATCACCTGTCAAAAAACTAGCCTTCTATTTTTTCCGATTACGGCGTTCTTCAGCGACGCACGACTGTAATACTATTACACTCCCAAAAAAAAATCGTCGAAGGCCTTTTTTTCGGCCGCTAGAGTGCTGTTACCCGTTAAACGATAATCGTCGTGAACTTTGGTGTTCTACTCACGTTACAGCTGTGGTTGATGAACCGCGCCAAGTTGCCGCACTTGGTCGCGTCGATAATCGTATCCACATCGATACGGAAGAGGTAGGAACTTCCGATTCCGGTTGCCTCGTACTGGGATTCCCGCAAATCGGCGACGACCGGCCTGACCATTTGTCCCACGTATTCGATCACCATTTCGTCGGCGGCGATTGGTTCCATCGCGAAGAGGCCCCAGTCGTGAATGCCGGATTTTGCGAATTTCAACTGTTTCTTCCGGAACTGTCGACGTTAAAAGAAACGCGTGTTAATAATGAAGCGAGTATCGAATGACCAATACCAGGTGTGCAACTAAGTTTCCGGGTTTTTTTCGCCAATAAAAAATCGAAAATTCCAAGACAAATACAGAGAATGGTTCATTCGAAGTATTGTCCCTCGCTATTTACACATTTTTGCCATCTCTCTGGCAATACATAAATACCGCGACGATAAAAAGACGCGTCTTTGGATTGAAACCATTCGTCCAACCAAGTTTGTACTACATCGTAATTGGCCAAGTGTAGCCCACCCAAGCCATGCGCCATCGACCGGAACAAGTGATAGTCTGAAGGGGCCAGTTCTGGCGAATACGGCTGGTGCGGTAGCAGATCCCATTTCAGTGTTTTTATGGTGTCCTGGACGATGGATCTGCGATGGCACGGAGCGTTGTCGTGCTGCAATCTCACACGTTTGTGTCTCGTGTCCCATTCTGGCCGTTTTTCGAGCAATGCGTGGTTCAAATTGATTAGTTGTTGTCGGTAGCGATGCCCATTGACAGTGTCGCCCGGTTTCAGCAGCTCATAGTACACGATTCCTTTCTGGTCCCACCAAACCCAGAGCATTGGCTTTTTTCCGAAGCGATTTGGCCGTGCCGTCGATGTTGACGCTTCGCCAAGTGAAAGCCACGATTTTCTGCGTTTGGGATTCTCGAAATATATCCATTTTTCATCGCCAGTAACAATTCGATGCAGGAAAACTCTTTCTGTTCTGCCGCAAAAGCAAACTTTCGGAAGTGGCTCTTCGATTTTCCATTTGTCTCTCAGTCAACTCATGCGGCACCCACTTTCCTTCCTTATGAATTTTCCCCATGGCGTGCAAAGGTTTCGAAATACATTGCCGAGTTACATTTAATGCCTCGGCAAGTTGATCTTCTGGTTGAGTGTCATCTTCATCCAATAACGCTTGCAGATCGGCGTCCGCAAATGTTTGCGGTCTTCCCGAGCGGTCCTTGTCCCCAGTCTCAAAATCGCCACTTCTGAACCGCTTGAACCAATCTTCACACGTTGTTTTTGATGGTATATGTTCACCGTAGGCCTCCTCAAGTAACCGACGTGCTTCAGCTGCCGTTTTTTTAGGTTGAAGCAGAAAAGCAATGCTTCCCGCAAATGCTGTTTATTTGGCACAAACTTTGACATTTTCGAGGTTAGAAAAAAGGTCGTTGTGTTGCGATATTTGTTTATATTACGACTGGGTATTCTTAACAGATGTCCAAGCTATAAAGACATCCAATTTCAGACCTGTATGCCGACTACATGTGTCGCTGGCGCCATCCATGTGTGAAACCCGGGAACTTAGTTGCGCACCTAGTAAGTACAAATGAAGATTGTCGAGTGGGATTTGTGTACCTTTAACTGGTTGAATTTGAGGAGATCACTGTCTGTATCGATACCGAAGGCTGTCAGTAGACGACGCTGGTTGCTGCGAGCCTCGCGCGAAAGAGCTTGCATCTTGCCGGTAAGTGCCTTGGAATTGTTCTTCGGGCCATTCGCGAGACCATCGCCGGCCGCGTAAAAACCGCCGCTCTCCTCGACCTCGTGCACACGTTGGATACTCACGGCATAGTGGTGCTGCGAGAAAAAAGAAAACGAACAGATCAAGATTGCGTTATCGTGACGCGACTTGATACGAAAAGGCGCAAGATTCGCAACATTGCGAAGCTTACTTTGTGTTTTGCCTTTTCCCGAATGTCCACTTTGTAATAGCCCTCCGTTCTCGCACTTCCGGTCGCGTGAAGTCTAAGCTCGTCGCGTTTCCTTCGCTTCGCCGGGCTGGGAATGTCCGTCGCCGGATGATCGACCCAGTGCGTATCGTTGAGCCAGTAACCAACCGCGTCGTCGGCCAACAGGGCCTCGTAACTTCGGCGCAGATACTCGACGTCCTCGCCGTCGATGCCGCGCGTCAGAAATTCGTACAAAACTCCCATTTCCGTCATGAGATCTCTCTCCTTGTAAGTCATCTTGGTCGGCTCCTCGAACTTCTTCGGCAGCATTTCGTAGGCGAACTCATTCTGCACCATGTTCTCCTTTTCTCGCTCGTGATTCTGATGCAATTTTGAGTATTTGGTCAATTTCTTCTTGTCGTTCTTCTCCTTCGGTTTCTCGGCTCTTACGGGCTTGGACTTTTGTCCAACCACACGCTGCGGCTGCGGCGGCGGCTGATCAGCTTGCTCGGGTTGAGCCGGCGGCAGGGAGTACGAGTGTTCCATGTAAACTTGAGACGCCTGCGAGCCCGGTGTGCTCGGACTGCGCTCACCGTTCAGACGTATGTCAGCCTCGGCTTGGAACCTAAAAATGGCGGAAAACAATCATTTCAACTGACTACTGTGTTGTTATCATTTGAAGAACGTTATCTAAGGCGTTGGGCTACTGTCAAAATCATTGAAGAGGAAGGTCCAACATATGATGGAGAAATCGTAGATTGAAGGTAAACTTGTGATTACAACTATAGAACTACTAGTTAAACTTTAAGCGCGTTTTTCTCGAAACTATTAGGACGTTGAATAAGTTGTCGGTGTTTTCCAACAGATGGCGTTACCAGAACTGCGTTCGTGTAGTTTAAGGTGGTAACGCATCTATAAAGAAGTACTATAAGCAAACTTGAAATTGGCCGGTGTATAAACAACTTTCGTTTCGTTCGAAAGCATTAGGAATGATTTTTTTTCACACAAAGCATTTCACTGAAAAACGGCGGAAACTTATTCAACATCCCAATACGTTTTTCAAAACGGTGTACACGATTTTTGGACATCTAATAAAACGGCTTGACTTTAAATTTGGTACACTTATTGAACGTAATAGTATTAGGTTGGCAAGAAAGTCTTTTATCACCAAAAATAAAATAAAAAAGCGGCCTTGAAACGAACGATTATTTTTATTCCATGTATCCGCCATCGGATTTATTTTTTATTTTATTATTGGTACTAAAACAGACTTTCTTGCCAACCTACCAGTTTAGTCTTGACCGACGTTTTTCTTAACATTTTTTTTTATTAGCTATTAACAATAATGATGTCATTTTTCCTCCAAAAATCGAGAAAAAAATCATTTTTTTAATGAACGAAACCCGATAACAGAAAAAGGCTCGGTCAAGTCTTACACCCGTATTCATAGTCGTTCCTTAAGAAATAAGGCGCTCCTTGTTCTTTGTTCAGAACTTAAGAAGTTCTTAAGAAATAAGGCCTTCTTGTTCTTTGTTCAGAACAAAGAACAAGGGGGCCTTATTTCTTAAGGAACGACTATGAATACGGGTGTTAGTCCATATTATCTATTTTCAGAATACAAAAACTCATTGTTTTGTTTCTCACCAACCGGGTGGCCAAAATTAAATACACCGTTGAACTCCGTACGTTCAAAGGTCGCCCACGAGATTGTTTATAACTTCTTCAATCATTAACATTCTGAATGACATTTGGTGCTCAACTTTGTTAATGCACATACAAAAAAATGTCCAGGCGATCTTTCAATCTTACTTATTCCTTCGAAATTATTTTTTACCCTCATTATCGGGTAGTCACAGTAGCCCAACCCTTAAAGAATGTTGTCACTCAAAAATGAATAGATAATCTGCAAAAACAGTCTGTTTTCAAGATATTTGAAGGCGAAAATAGAGGAGACGGGCTAGGGTAGTTAACTCGAACGGTCATGGAACTCAAATGCAGTGAACAGTGAACTCTCATGGAACGGTCATGGAATTCAAATGCAGTGAACACAGTGAACTCTTCCTAACTCAACGCTCTTGAGACTGAATTTCCGTGATATTAGAGTGAGAGTGGCCTGCTAGAGAGCGTCAGTGGCATATAATTAGGTTAGGATAAATGTTCAAACGTCACATGTTATTTTCACTAGGTTATTTCAGATTGGAATACGTTTTAATTGAAAGTGGCAAACTTTTCGCTTTTCTTTTTTCGTTCATGTACTTCATGTTTATGACTTTTGGAATTACGAAGTGGAAAGTTTAATACTGAAATTGAAGTTATGATTGCACCCTTCGCGCTTGTCCGTAACTAAAGGAAAGTGAGGTTGACGCTTCTCCGCCCGTTGTGTTACCAACAGAGGAAATTGCGGGAAAATGGCCTACTACAGAGCGTTGAGTTGAGAGTTAACTGTACGATTATTCGCGTACCTGAGTCTCCTTATTTCGAGGCTCTCTTCCTCCGAGTCCGTGGTAGGTATTTCGCTGAACATATCAATTTTCTCGGATTCCTTGAGTATAGGCTCGTCGTTGATGTACTTGGAGGACATATCCTGAAGAGCCCTAATGATGTTGGGCTCGACGGGTCCGGAATCTTTGTGCTTTATAATAGTGTCCTGTCCCGCGAGAGTCATCAAAGCCTCCGCGGCCGAGCTCTCCATATTTTGTATATCGTGGTTTTCCTCCTTGACTGGTAACATGTTCGCGACGACTCGCTGTTCCTCGCGAATCGACGTCGGTTCAGCCTTGTTCTCGTTGACGGCCACGTTCTCGGGCGTCGTCGGCCTTTGGAGCTTCGTATCCCCGACCTCCACGGGCTCCTCGGGCCTTTCCTCCTGGTCCGCGATGCGCTCCGATATCGGCGAACCCACCGGACTCGCCTCGTTGTCGAGCTGCGGAAATTCATCGTCGTTTCGCGCCTCGACTTCGGGAATCGGGGTCTCGCGACCGGTTGGCGTGGCGCAGTCCAAGGATCGTTGTATCGCGAGTTCCATCAATACTTCGGGATTCGTGCTGCTCGAGGCGAGCGGTCGAAGATCGGCCACCCTGTTGTCGGAGTCACGCTACGAGCATTTGCCGAGGGACAAACAAAAACCGTTGTAATGATAACTGAGCGATCACTACCGCTGAGCCACGAATGGCCAAATTTCTGAAATTCAGCCAGGTGTGTCATAAACTGAAGAAGTTTTTACGCGTCAAAATATCTGCATGGATATTTTTATCGAAACGTCATTTTCCGACGTTTTCGAAGCTTCGGAATAGGGTATTAGACGTTGTACGAAAATCATCTTGAGGGATCGTCACAGTGTAAAATTGAAAAAAAAAATCGATTTTTTTTGCATTATTCGATAGAATAGATGGTCATAAACATGCTGTTCATGTACTTACATAAACGTAAGTAGACAATATATATGAAAATTCCGCACTCGAAACTTTAAACTCGTTTTTCTCGAAATATCGTTTTTCAAAACGGTGTACACTCTCAAAGGAAGAGTTTTCAAGCTATCCGTCTCAAATTTTGACACAATATTCGTCACGACATTCTTCCTTTTGCTATGGAAGTTTTTTTGCTAAATCTTCATAGTTTTTTTTTACCGAAAAACTGTCGAAAAAATTGGCTAAAGTCGATACGTTTTTTTCAAACCGCCACCATTTTGTCAATTTTGGTTTTAAAAAAACCTCCATAGCAAGATAGCGGCTTTCATACTGATTAATAATCTTTTTTACAAATTTTATTTTTACACCGTGAGGACTCTTTTTTTCGGAGACATTTTCAACCGTTAAAAAAATGTTTAATAAATAAAAATAAACGTTTAAAAATTTACTTTCTGTTCTTCACGAGTGCTTTGAATTGAGATAAAAAAATCAGACTGATTAGCGTATTTTAACCATCGAAAAAAAAAATATCGCGTTAATCAGCTATTTTTCGACCCGTTACACTGTGATGATTTTATATTATGCTCATAATTTTTTTTGATCTTCGTGAATGTCAGTATTTACTATATAAATCGGCAATCAAATGTCCCGTTGTCAGATATGTAGTCACGCAACGTTTGTGACGTCACATGCCAGTAAACAAGGTAAAGGACCTATATCGCCGCTGAATTGTCGAGCAGCAAACCTTCCTCTCTATTCTTATTTAAAAGTTGATAATACAGTAACTATCACTACAAATAACTATGGTTGAACAGAAAAAGCACGGAAATAAGCTAGAAAATCGCTCATTACTCGTCACAGGACTCATAATGACAATCTGTTCACGGGCATGTGACGTCACTAGAGATCCAACCAATATCGGAGCGTTTTCGTTCACGTGACCAATCGTACAAATTTATCGAATTTAAAAATTCCCAAAAACGACAATAATGCATATTTTTCGATAAAATGATGAGAAATACTTTTTAAACGCTATATTATTTTAGGATGACAAGAGAATGAACCCTATTTTTAAAATAGTCGAACAACCCTATGACCATCAAGATGTCGGGGGAAAATGTCACCAAAACGAAGCTTTCTCATGACGTTGAAGTTTGCATCGTTCGAAAGCAACGAATTTTTTGTCGCAAATTTCCTTTGGCAAATTAAGGAGAGATATACACCTAGATGGTCGAAAAAATCGATTTAGAAGCTATGAACATTCCGTCCACCGTAGAAGACCTACACTATGGGCCTGCTATCGATGACTCCATGTAAGTTGACAAATTTCATGATTTATTCATTCCCAAATTTTCAAACGCGTTTTTCTCAAAACCACGTTTTTCAAATCGGTACCCAAAATTTCTCGAAAACCAATGAACCGATTGCCTTGAGGTTTTTTGTGGTTATTCTATACACCATTATCTAGTACTTGTCATAGGATTTTTTCCCGTTACTTAGTTTTTGTTTTATAGGCAAAATAATAACTAATTTTTGGCCCAAAAATCACTATTTATGTTAAAACGTCCGCCATTTTGTCATAAATCGATATTTTCAAAAACGGCTATGACAAGTACTAGATTATAGTATCTAATTTAATAATCTTTTTGGTTTTTTTTCTGATGATTTTTGACGAAACGCCAGTGGGTACCTGATACGCAGATTTTTTTACGACGCTCCAAGGATCATACAATATCCTTGTATATTTTTGATATTTTTAAATAAAGAAAATTAAACATATTTTTGAACGTATATACTTTTAGATAATTAAAACCGCAATCCGAATTTTCAACTAGTTTTCCTTGAAAAAATTCACAAAAATGACCTTTTTCCGGCCTCCTAGGTGTATATCTCCCCTTAAAGCTGCGCAAATCACGCAAACGTGATTTCGGATAACAATGGAGAATTTTCGTTGCATTCCAACGATGCAAACTTCAGGCACATAGCTTCCTCCACGGGGCAGTAAAACTTACGTCTTCTTGGGAATTGGCGAAAACTTCCTCGTCCGAACTATCGCTCGAGCTGCTCGACGAATCGTCGCTACTCGTGTCGGTGCTGTTACTGTCACTCGGCGAGGACGACGAGGATGACGACGAGTTCGAGGAAGCACTGGGTATCGTACGTTTCGTATTAGCGACCATTGGAAGCTCCAATTCGCTGTCGCTGTCGATTATTTCCGTGTCCATACGATCCGACTGCCGACTATCCTCGTCTTGGTGCAACGGACTCGGAGCTTTTATCTTGCGCTAATGTCGTAACGGAAAAGAGCGCGAACGGATGTGGAATTAGAGCCGTGGACGGTGTGCTTGCGGGGAGCAGCGAGACGAGGAGCAGCTTTGCTACTTACCCTGAACGAAGGCATCTTTGGCATACTGGCCCTTATACCCAAACCAAAGCCATCGTAGTTCAGGCCAAGCGGCGTTGCTTGATCCAAGAGCGATGACAATGCTTGAGGTTTCGATGGCGGTTCTTCCTTTACGATATTGTTCACCACCGCGTTCTCCCCACCCATCGCGCTTTGACTCTTCTCCGACTTTTTCTCGTCCCACCATACTTCGAACAGCTTGAAGGCAGTGCTCTCGACCATCTTTTTGTTGAAATCCTTCTTCAGGATTGCCTTCACCTCGTTCACTACCCTCGTTAACACGGCGTTTATGGTAGGACCCTGGGCGAAAAAAAGAGCGATTACAGCTACTGATGACGGTAGATCGAGACGTTCGAATTTGTATCGTTGGAAAACGAGGATCTTTTTTCCATTTCTTATTTCTGTATTTTTATCGTTATGCAAAACTTTTTTGTTAGTAATTGAGCTAGTCAATCTTTTAAGGATACGTAAAAGCGTTCGAGTGTTTTTCATGGTCTAAATCAAAGTAGTCCTATCGCTTCGCACTAGTCATACCACTGTTCATACTCGAGACTTGTACTATGTATATTTTTAACATATGCAAAAAAAATTGCAATAACTAACATTTTCCATGTGTAAACTGTTTAATGAATGTTCACATTTAATTAGAAAAATGAAAAAATAGTTATTCCAACGATTAGCGCAGTATTTCTAGATTTGATATTTGGCAATATTGGTTCTATCTCCGTCTCTTTTTACTCGACCAGGTGAGTTTAGCCTCCATGCTTTTCAACATCGATCTGTCAAAACAATGTCAGGCGCGGGAAATATAAAGCATTGTATTCGGGCCACGACTGGTAAAAAGCGTGGAAAATTTGTGTCGGCGAAATATGTCGGTTAAAAATGAAATATGTGTGGAAATTCGAATGAGTGAGATGAGGTTAGGACTACAGTCAGCTGTTGCCTTGCTGTCACGTCTCTTTGTCGTAGCAGGTGGTAATAAATCCAATACCGGAAGTTCAAATTAAACTTGATATTACATAAAAATTCGGTCAATAAGCGTAATTTTTTCTGAGAGCACTGGATTACTACAAGTGTTAAGTATGTAAATCTGATTATTTTTAAAAATCTGACGGATTCCCACTATTATATACACTTTTGTAGCGACCGGAAATTGGGTTTTTGCATGTCGTCTCGGAATTCCTGCACAAAAATACGCAATTTTAATATTTCTTTTCTCTGCAATTAGGTCAATAAACAACCCTGAAATTTTACAGAGACGATTATTAATATATTTAGTGAAGCTCAAAAAAGAATGATGAAAATCTTATGGATTGAAGCCTGGCGAAAGGACTACCTTAAAAAAATCTCTATAGCAAGATAACTTTGTTTCAGATAATATTTACGGCCACAGCCGTGTACACCGTGAGGACTTTGTTTTTTTAAGACATTGTCAACCGTTAAAAAAAATGTAAAAAATAAAAATAAACGTTTAGAATTCTATTTTCTGTTCTCCATGAGTGCTTTGATTTGACATAAAAAAATCACACTGATTAACGTATTTTAACCATCGAAAAAAATCGCGACAATCAGCTATTTTTCGACCCGTTTCACTGTGATGATTCCTTATGGGGCTATACCAGTGTGACACTTTTGAAAAATCATTTTTTTTGTCGATAGTCAAATCTTTAAACGCGTTTTTCTTTCAAAGAGCAATAATCCGATTGACTTGAAATTTTAACTGAGTACTCTTGAATATATTTACTCTACAATGACGTAGGATATTTTTGATTGGATGAAAATTGACGATTTGGCATTGCAAAAAACGACCATTTTATAGGCAAGAAAACAGACTATTTTTCAAAACTACGCCATTTTGTTAGATTTTGATATTTTTCGAAAATCCTACGTCATTGTACAGGAAATACCTTCCAGTTTAACGACATTTTTTTCCTTTTTCGGTTTCAGCTACTCAATCGGCCGGAATCATGTCAGCAGTGGAGGAACTTTTATTTTGGCGCCTCCTCAATCTCAATATTTTTCTATGAATAAATTATGTAATATAGGTCAAATATAGCCAAATATATCCTTAATTTTCCGAAACGTTTGAGTACTTTTCTTCCCAAAAATTCCCGAAAGTCGCCCAAATTTTCAGCGTTCACACTGGTATAGCCCCTTAAAGGCATTACTTCATACTCATGCCAACGCTAGCTGAACTTGCAGAATCATTAGGCGTTGATCACACAACAGTTTCGAAGCGTTTGAAAGCATTAGAAATGACTTTTTTTTGACCAAATCAGTAGTTTTCACCAAAAACAGCGAGAACTTGTTCAACATGCCAACTACAAACAACAAACTCATAAATGATATGAAAGTACCTGTGGATTGTCTTTCGTGATACTTTGATTAGCCATAGCCTGAAGTCTCGAATGAAATGTCGGATAATAGCTCGTGCCTTGCGAGCCAACCGCGCCTGAAAGCTGGTTCGACGACGATTGGTATTGGTTCGGCAAGTAAGCCGCGCCGTACGGATATGGATATTGCGAGGGTCTCGGCAAGCTGTAAAAATCCGTTGGTTGTGGATAGTGCGTCAGATGGCCAGGATATCCAGCTCCCGAGTACATCTGATTCGCGCTCTCCGTTTGAGCAGCGACCTACAACGGAGCGAGTGATGAGCAAACGCGAAGGAAAAGGACATTTTGCATTAATTTCGAGGAAAATCTGACCTCTTCGATTTTCTCATCGCCCGAGCTCAGAGGACTGAGTGACATTCTGTCGTCGTCAGGTGGTGGCGGAGGTGGTGGTTCTTTCGGCGGTGAGGGTTCACCATCATCGACCGCCGGACTGTAACTCCCCAACAGAGCTTCGTCCTCGCTCGAGCTTATAACGCTGCCCAAATCCTCGTCGACCGAGAACTGATTGACGCTGTTCTCGTGTGCTTTCCTACGCTCCTTCGTGCGTTCAGTCTTTTTCTCAAAGCAGGATTTGTAAACTTCCGCGGAGAGAAATGGACTCGGTGGTTCCGAGAGTATATCCTCGTCCACGTGTTGTGACTTTTTCTCGTCCTCGGAATCGCTGCCGAATTGAAGAAACGGCGGTGCCATACCGCCGGCCTTGTCCTTGAGAAGCATGGCGATTCTGGTGTCGAGATCGAGGGTTTTGCGCGACTCAACGGGCGAATCCCGCGACGAGCTCATCGACGAGTCCTTTTCCTTCTTGGGCGTGTGATAAGAGCTTTTCGAGGCTTTGCTCACGGGTGTCAGAATACCGGCGGTGTTCTCGAGCGCCCCACCGTGCTGCGGGGTCCACACCGAGGACGGGGGATAAACGGTGGCGACCGTTGACGCGGCTGCGGTAGGCGTCGCACCCGACGAGTTAGCGTTCCACCATATGCTCGAATTTGGTTGTATCGGTAAGGCAGGCTGCGCCACGCTGCTCGATTGTATGCTGCCGACGTAACTGTTCGCCGGTGTATGATGATAGCTCGCGTAATAATAATCGTAGTTGGTCGCGGGCGTTGAATTTTGCGAATAATTGCTCGAATAATTGAGCTCGCTCGTTGCGGTTACGTAGCTGAGATCGCTACTGGTCGTGCTGCCGCTCGGTGTTGGATAATCGCGATACTTGCTCCCGCTGTATCGCGTACTTTCGATATACGGCTCGCGACTTTTTTCCGAAACTGACGTTACTTTCTTACTGGCTCTGTACTCCTCGCGCTCCTCCGGCGGGTTCTTCTCGATCGGCGTTTGTTTCTCGGGCTCGGGCTCGATCTTCACCTCCTTCTCGACGACGGCCTTCTTCTCGGGCTTCTTCTCGATCGTCATATCGCCGTACAACTTTTTACATTCCTCGCCGAACGCGTCGAGAAAGACCCGCAATACTTTGCCCATCACAGACGTGTTGTTCAACTTTTCCACGCACCCCTTGGACGCTTTCGTATTTTCGAAGACAACTCGCGCGATTCCAAGATGCTTGTTCGTCAATGGATGATAATATATTATCAATTCTTCTATAGTGCCGAATTTCTGCACCATGTCGGTGAGAAAAGTCTTGTCTATGTTGTCGTTCAGATGACAAAAGGTGACCTCGAGGGGCGGTGGCTCGCCGCAATAATTACCGTCTATTTTGAATCTCGGCACAGGCAGCTCCAGCTGCTCCAGCCTCGACCATATTCGCGTAAGCTGCGAACGAGGATCGCGCGGCTGTACCAAGGGATACGTCGGATCACCGGGTACCACGCCGTCGTAACGATATACCTTCGCCGCACCTTTAACGAGAAAAGGATCTACGAGCAGCTTGTAGTTTCGAGGCTTCTGCGGCTGAACCACCGGTGCTGCCACGACCGGCTCTTTTTGCGCGTGCGACGAGTGCCCGTGACTATGCTTCGACGACGCTTGACCGACATTTTGGGGCGTACCCTGTGAACTTCCGCTGTGAGAATGATGATGATGGTGATGGTGATGATGATGATGCGAATGCCCGTGCGAATGTCCATGCCCGTGTCCATGTCTCTCCATACCGTTCATCGCCCCCGGGCATCATCCGTTCATGTGGAATTAGCGACAAAATGCTGCGAACAAATGTTAACCGTGACGCAACTGTGCCTATGCTCTCTAGCCACTGACTTCGGAATCGCGAATGAAGTCTTATGTACGATCGACGCGAAATTAACTATTGTTTCCCAATGGCGGGGCACTGTTCCGTGCGGATCCATAGACTGCGATGGTTCGTTTTAATTCCATTATCGTAAAAACTGTATCGAAGAATGGATTCGCATTTGAATTACTCGCTCGATAGAGACAGAGTTGTCTAAAGGACTGCATACAATAGAATGATACTTCAAACGAATACTACTATGGTACTTCGCAAGCGCTATGGGCCTTGATCATCCGTGTTAATTATCCAAATTATCTGCAATTCAGACATATCGTCTAATCCATAAAACCCAATATAGAAAAAAATGTTCTCTGAACGAAGAAAATATTCTATCGTTTGCTCTGCAAATCTTTGGACCCGCCATTACTCCCAATGAGACGGAAAAGGCACCCGTATCAGCAATATCCAAATGAAAAGGCACCCTTATCAGCAATATCCAAATGAAAAGGCACCCTATCAGCGATATTCAAATGAAAAGGCACCGGCATTACAAACTACAGTGCCTTCTCAAGTGAACGAGCAACGAATCTGTCAAAGCAAGAACCACAATGCATGGAGTTTAAGTACACCTAACGTGGACAGGAGTATCGATTAGCGACAAAACTATGGCACGAAACAGGCAAAAACATCACGAGCCCTGGCGCACGTGAAGCAGGTTAAAAAAAAATGACTATATTTGAAGAAATATGTACTCGTGACATCGACTGATGTAAAAACTTGATCTACAGGACCTAGTGAGTTACTTGTCGATCGTGAGCTGGTTGCTTCCAAAAAGTAATATGTTTACAGAACCCAACCTCAAAATCCTGCGACTTTTTGCAACATACGGACCCCTGGAGGATTAAAAATGCCACTGTAAGTTCGAAGCTTCTAGCCGATTGATTCTATCGATTACTGATAGTTTCACCACAGCTGGATACACTTGGTGACTCCACCGTGAACTTGTTTGAAAAGAGCAACAAAACGTTGGGGAGAATGGACAAATCCGTGCACAAGCAACCACAAAACGTAAATCAAAGAGATCGATTTGATTTTTCGCGGGGAAGAAAATAAAGATCTTCGCGATAAATGGAATAGCGTGAAAATTGTCTCGCTTCAAGCCGAATCGGCCTGCAACGTGTTGTTCGAGACGTGTTTCATCGTGAACGGAATACAGCAACTGACATAACCCCAAAAACAGTACGAATCCAATCGCTCTGTCTCACGAATGTTAATTCATGAAATTAAAGTGCAATTTTTCATACGATTTCGAAAAAAGCCATTTTCGTATGGTGATAAACAAGATTTTTCGTTCAACGATTTGATTTCTTTTTTGTATACCTTTATTATCGAACTTCGATGACCATCCAGTACGGCGTTCAGGTAGGGTTCCGGCAAATTCTCATTTTTTCCAACAATTCTTTGAGATTGAATTTTTTTCTTCGTAATATCGAGCCTCTTGTGGGTTATTATAAGTTTCGCGGGATTGTGTGTGTGTGTGTGTTTCGACGCGATGCACCCCGTTTCTATGTCCCTCGTTGTCCTCGCGGTCGGTCCTAATCGCAACGAGCGCTGGTTTGTTACTCCACTGCTTTCTATCTCTCTCTCCCACTCGTTTTTCTCTCTTTTCTTCCTCCTCGCGCTCTCTCTCTCTCTTTCTTGCGCGCGCGCGCTTTGCCTCTCCGTCTCGCTCCGTCCTTCTTTCTCCCTCTCTGCGCTTCCACGCCAGCGCAACTGCGCGAGCCCCGATCCGACGAGCACCTCAAATTTTGTCTCTCCGCGAAACAAGCCTCACTCTCTCTAAGCTTACTCCGCACCGAGGCCTCCACACGACACGAGTCACGATCATCGTTCGGAAATAATTCTCATATTCGCATATACGTACGCGTACTCTACACGCGATGCGTATTACGTGCAAATATGCTTCACGATTCGATCCACGCCGATTATTATTTTTTCTTTCCATACGTGAAAAACGTTAGGAATGAGCGGGTGTAAAGAATTGGCGACAGTCGTCACTTTTGCAAACGGCAATCGCGAAATCAATCGTTTGTGGATTTATCGCATTTTTTTATCATGGACGAGATGTTTTTTTCTTTCATTTATGGGAAATTCACGACACGCCCGTTTTCGGGAGAGAATCGGTATATTCTCGAGTCTAGCGTTATTGCGTATTGCGATACGTTGCGAGAGCGACGATGCATACGCGTGAAGAAAACGTTCGTACACGGAAAACGTTGAGCCTTGCGATTTTGCGTATATAAAAATGACGATTTTTCTGCGACGCATCTCTCTTGAGATATTTTATGTCCCGCTCTCGTTATCTTATTATTGTAATACCTGTGTCTTTCCCGTAGCGCAGGCATTGATGTTATATACATTTCGCTCAGATATTTTCTGATACCGCGCATGAGAATAAAAATGAAAAATCGCTCGATGAATATTATAATTGCCGTAAAAACTTGGACGGAGTTATGCATGACGAACGGTCATGTCTCTATCGTGTGTATGTATCTGTGTTCGCATTGGTCGATCGACGTCTAGGGATAAAACTCCGAATTGGTTCGCACTGGCCTATTCGCAACTGGGGCTTGCGAGAATAAAAAAAAGAGAACATACTCCGTATGTCGTCCGTCTCTCTCTCTCGCCCTCTTCCCTCCCACTGCCGCGTCTCTTCCACCTTATTCGTGATTTACTCTTTGCACGCGTGACCAAGCCGCAATGTTTCATTTGCTTTTTTTTTAAACCTCGCTTCTCGTTTGTCGTCCGCAGTCCCGAAACGAGTTTCTGTCATCTGAGTTTTTTCCTAAAAGAGGTTTGAACATGCATGGGAAACGCTTGTGACCGCGTTGCGATAATAATTTGTACTTATGATAAAGGCATTATCATCAATTCCTTTATCAGTTCAGAGTATACTTGTTTTTTGCCTGGGACAGCCGGCCATCGGCGAATTCACGTCGCCTCTTTCGGCATGAACAACGATACGAAGTAGATGTGTGCGATCGTCGCGACGTGGCCACGCGAGAGTTGGCAGCATTTGCCTTTTAGAATCAGTCCAATTTTCATGTCGGTGATACACGATTAAGGGGTTAGGCTACTGTGACGAACCGAAAATCGGAGTTATGTAATAAAAATTGAAGGAATAAGCCGGTTGATTGAATAATCGTCTTGACATTTATTTGCATGTACAAAGTTGTGTATCAATTTTCGATTTTGGCCACCCAATTGATCTGAAACAAATAAAAAATGAGTTTTTTTTCCGGAAAATAGATAATGTTGGCTAATAATTGAGCGAGCTTTTTGCTGTTACGGTCTTTTAATGGGCAACAAGAATTTGAATTTCTTTTTTCGGTTTTTCGAGCAAAAATGACATTATTGTTAATAATTGATGAAAAAAATGTTAAGAAGAAAAACGTCGGTCAAGACTAAACTACCATTACGCTGTATAAGTGTACCAAATTTTAAGTCAATCCGTTCATTTGATGTCGAGAAATAGTGTACACCGTTTTGAAAAACACAGTTTCGAGAAAAACGCGTTTAGTTTTACCAACAGTTACGTTGCAATCATAAGTTTACCTATAATCTACTATTCCTGCACTATATGTTGGACTATCAATTGATCAACAATTTGAGTTGCCTAGAGCGACTATCGATTTTTTTTTTCACAGTAGCCTAACCCCTTAAAGGTTTCGGGAAAAATTGTCATTTTTTCGGTCATTTCACGAATGTACTCGAACCACCATATTTACCTATTGTGACCATTGTTGCATGACCCGGTTACCACACGTTACAATTCACTCTGGCAGAAATTTCCAAAAAGTTGTACAGAAGTCGTCTTAATGGGTACCCAATGTCCGCTTAGAAGTTACCTGTAAGTTTCAATGTGTCCAAAAATTATCTTTCCGGTCGGTTTTCAACTTGCAGGTAACCTCCGACCGGACATTTTCCACCCATTTAGATGACTTTTGGACAACTTTTTGAAAATCGCGCCTTGAGAAGTGGCAATTTTCAAAAATTGAGGTTACCATCATGCAACCACCTTCAAGGAGACAACGGTCCAAAAAGATAACTTTTGGACACATGATGACTTATAGATTGGACACATGATAACTTATAGGCTGGACAACTATTTGGAAATTGCTACTTGGAAAGTTCGCTGCTTAGAATCGGAAATGTTTGAGAAAATGTTATACTGTATGCTTAATCTCGAAGACCGCCCTTTCGATGTAAAAATAATTTTTCGCCATTACCCGTGTGTGATGTAATGATTTTAGGCCCGGTTCCACAACTCTCGGTTAACCGAGTTAACCGGCGTTTAGCCAGCTCAGCGTGGCTCTGATTGGTCCAATCGCCCTTAAACTTCGGTTAACTCGGTTAACCGAGAGTTGTGGAACCGGGCCTTAGAATCAATCAATTTTAGCGGCTCTGTTTTTTATTCCGATTTCTGCCGCTTGGTGCGTGACGGCAAGGAAAAGTGGTGTGCGACGAAGAGAGAAACAGCTCTTCTTTCTTTTCCCTCCTGAACGCAGCGCATGCGCCGTTTGCCCTATCTTAATTTACCGTACTGTCGTGTAAACTGCATAATATACGAAACCAATAAAAAATAATGTGTTGATTAAAAAAAAGATGACTACTTTTATCTAAAAAAACTGAAAACTTTTTGAATACATGCGTTTATAACAGCACATATCTGTTCATTTTGCACTATATTTATTTTGGGTGTTTATTGATGTAAGTAGCAGTATAAAGATAGTTTTCTGCTGTAGGTATACTTTTTTCCGTGTAATTTTACGAATTTTTATCAATATTTAGATGATTGCGTCATTCGGCTAAATTTTAAGTCCAGCTCAGGCATTTAAAGCTAATTCGTTGTGGTGACGCAGTTATTGAAGAAACTGTTTTTTAACATAATGATCTTTTAATTGTCGCAATAACTAACTTTTTGGTCTAGATATTCTGCATTTTCCAGGGTATCATCAAAGAGGTAAGTGTCTATTACCGTTTTTTTCTCACAATTTATTAGGATAAGGGCGAATATGCGAATTGTCATTTTTCACATGACCTAATTTACGATCATTTACATCCTTTTTTCTCCAATGTCTCACAATACATCGTTCTTCGAAATGGTTTTCACATGTGTACTGAAACTCTTTCAGTCCCGGAATAGCATCGAGCCATTTTTTGTATCGTTCGACGTATCTGGGCACTCTAAACACAGAGCATTTTTGATTAAAACTTTTGTATCCCGTTTTCCAATTGCGAACTGCGTAGCCCTTAACCATTTTGCATTTTTTTCGAAAACACTACCAAAAATGCACCTTTATGCGTAACAATACGATGAAAAATGTATCAAGGTAAATCGCGTAGAACCTCGTGGTATATGGTCGCAAATAAAGGTTATTTCGAGAATCGCGCCACAAAAACAGACGTAAACACCTTCGTCCTATTCACCGGCAAGAGGTAAGGGGGAATGCACTTCCCCTCGCTAGTGGCGACGCGTAGCGGCGCCTAGTGAATCGAAAAATGGAGCCGATAAGCGTGCCGCCCCAACCACGAAAATTTGGCTTCGTTGCAAGACCTGTATTTACAAGACCGTGATTTAGGCAAATAGAAAATAGAAAAAAAACCTCAGTAATTTAGGAAAAAAATATACTACAAAATTAGGACTTTAGACAAACAAAACATGAGTAATTTATTTAAACAATAGAAAAAAATGGCAATTTGAAAAAATAAAAGCGTTTTGTCCAGAGTCGGAATCTGGACGATTTACTCTACGAAAAATTCCCCGCTATTCGTGACGGATAATTTTTTGCGTAATTTGGCCGAAAGTAATTTCGCCAATTTCACGTTTTCAATAAATCTTGAGGTTCGTTCAAATTCTTTTGATTCGAGACTTTGTCATGAAAATTTCGCGACACGCTACCGAGTTTCGGCAATTGCCGGTAACCTTACCGTGTTTCGACCTCTCTAGACTTCAGGTAGTTCTGGGTAGGCTAAGCAGAAAACCGTGTCGGCCATTTTTTTCAATTGAGGTATCGAACTCCTGCAATTCCTACGAGGTGAAGAAGCTTTTGCGAACGAAAAAAAATATACAATTTCCAAGTGTCATCCCTGTTGGATTGGGCTAAAGTGTTGGGCTCTGTTTTAGGCGAGAGAAATGTCGTTCCTGCAGAACTTCTTTGCGCGCTTTGTGCCGACGGTGAAGGCGGACGACGAAGAATTGGTCGATCCGCAAAAGGTTCTTCGAGTAAGTCATCGCACCCGTAAACATTACATAATTCCAACCAAATTGACAATTACCCCGGATATCGATGTGGGAAATCGGATGGCTTGAAAAAAAAGTCACTTCGATGTTTTACAAGAAAAATAATCATTTCGATCAGCGGATATTCGAAGCCTTGATTTTTTTAACACGGCCTGAAAACGACTTTTCTTCATTCGCAGGAAAAGTGCTCTGCTCAGGCTAAATGCAACGTACTCCAACAGAAACTCAACACTTGCAACGATAGGGTGAACTCCCGAAAGAATACAATGGAGACTTGCTGGGAGGAAATAGTCGATTACGTCAGTTGCGTAGATCACTGCGTAGCCCATACCTTATTCGACAAGCTCAAGTAATGGCCGCTCCGACGAATCGCCGACTGGTAAATCATCGCTGCAAAAAATTATACTAGTTCTATTCGCTATTCATTGTATATAAAAATTCAAATGTTAGAAATAAACGGGAAGTGAAGAGCTCCGGAAAGGCGTGTCTTCATTGATGACCGGGACGAAGCAAAACCTCAAGTTGAATCATACTGTTTTGGATTTTCTGGATAGTGCGTCTTTCTGTCCGGCTTGCGGATCGGATTTATTGTCTAAATGATAAACAAAATGTTCCTGGCTCCTTAGGTTGGAGGTATCAGGCTACCTTAATTTTCTCACAACCTGCTAGATTTTAGGGACGTTTCGGGATAGCGTCGCTAATTAACAGTACGAACAGTGCACGCGAGGTTGAAGTTTGCATCGTTGGAATGCAAAGAATTTTTTGTTTATAATCGCTTGAATTTCTTTTTCCCGTATTTCGATATGAGAATATCGATAGTACAGAATTGAAATCCGCGACAAAAATATTAGGTATAATAACAAAAATAAGGAAATGAAAATATAAAAAACAATTTTCATTGCACTTTACGATACAAACTTCAACACCATTGGTGTATGTAAGGTTGAAGTTTGCATCGATGAAGTGCAATGAAAATTGTTTAAATTGCCCCAATTTTTAATTTGGAGCTCCAATTTTTTTTCTAGAATCTTTATTAAGAAGTCGATATTCGGATAATGTTCCGACACTCTCCGATCGAGCTGAAATTTTGCACATACCTTCCTTCGAATATCTTCAGACAACCGCTAAAGGGATTTTCAGCGCCTCGCAATAGTTTTCGAGGTACTGAATTTTTTTTTGTCTTCGTTTATACCTATATATGTTATCGCGCTCTCCGTTTTGTCCAAACAAACAAACAAACCCAATCCAAAAAACTATTGCGCGTCGCCACAAAGCCCTTTAGAGGTTGTCTTAAAATATTAAAATGAAGGTTTGTGCAAAATTTCAGCGCGACCGGGGGGGGGGGGGGGGGATTTCGGAACTTTACGCCGATAACCCAAATTTGTAAACTATGATTACCAATAGTTTGAAAAAATGTCAATAATATAAAAAGATTGAATTTAAAAAATTGAACAAATAAAAATTGCAATAGAAAGAAAAAAGTAATATTTTTTTTAAATCGAATAATAATTAAAAATTCTGAATAAGAAAAAATGTTCGGGGCCTTTTTAACGACGTTCAACCCAACGTCAACTTCCGATAAATAATGAACTTTATTAATTTGTTAAACTTGTTAATTTTGTTAAATTGTTAAATTTGTTAATTTTGTTAATTTGTTAAATTTGTTAATTTTAAATAGTTATTAATTTGTCAAGCTTTTGTCGGCCATCTTTCCGTTGCTGAAAATTTTCGCAGGTCGACTATAATTATCGGTGTATGTAAAGTATCGTTGTTCGATAAGCAACAGATTGATCAATTCTTCGAAAGTAATGATGTTTTAATTCAAAATTACAATTATGTGCGTACCTAATGAGCCGAAACCCTACTTTAGTGCGTGTCCCGACGCAATGTTTCTTTTTCTCTTGGAAATGATATTTTTTTATTCTTTACATTATCGCTGTAAAGGTAATGGAATTTTGCTCGTTACTACGCTTACATTCTCGCGTAATTCGACTACGCTCGTTTTCAACGTTTCGCAACAATTAAAAATCAGCAGTGGAGAAACTGTTTTTCAAAACGTTGCCCACTGCTGGTTTCCCAGATTTCATTTGCTCAGCCGAAAACTTACTTCCGGTGGGAAAAAACTGTTGAACAGTTTTTGTAAAATGAATGCTCGCCAGTGATTCATTTTTTGGCCGATCGGATGTAAAGTTTTCTCGATACTTTTTAGATAGAAGACTTTCTCGATAGAGTCTAGTCACTTTTACCTATTTACAACAAATGAACAGGTTTCTTTTTTCCCCTGTACATCATCCCATAATTCCGCGTTTATCTCTGTTCTGTAAAAAAAAATGACAATACGTTCGTGTAGATCGCCTCTTGGCGATATTTACAGGTCCCTGTGGCATCGAATTTTTCTCCATTTTCTCGCAGCCAAAATTGTTCACGTTGTTCCCATCATTGTTTGGGTTTGTTTTTAATCGGCGCCGATTTGCAACACATCGAAGCATACGGCGCACACGCGGACAGGCTTGTTGAGTCCGAACTTCAATATGGGTACATCCTGCCCGGAACATTTGCTGCACAAAATCCTACCGCAGTGACGGCTGCAAAGGAACACGGCGAAGATCGATCAGTACCCTCCCAAATGGTCTTGAATATTTTTTCTTTTCCGCCAAAGTGTCCTTACCAGTGGTGCTTTCGCATCGTTAACGAAAATTTCGTTCCACACTCTAGGCAGAGATCCTTATCGGCCCAAGGAGCTTCTTGCGTAAGCGAGTCCAGTAATCGATACAACAATTGTTTCGTGGCGACTTGGTAGTTGAAGATAGTGATGCCCTCCTTGTTCATGTGGCCTAAACATGCGCCGGACTTTACGAGCGTTCGGCACAGATTCCCATTGCCCTTCATGTAGGCTATCAACAGCGGTGTATTACCCTCCAGATCTGGAATTTTTCCATCGAATTACTCATCAATAGCACTGAACTTTGCCTGAATCGTCCTACGACCAAAAACTTCATCCAAGAGGCCACCGATGGGGTTGGCGAATGCATCGTTGGAATGCAACCAAAATTCTTTTCAATTTCTTACTTTCATTATTATCCAAAAGCAAAAGTTAATCGCTGAATAAGAATATTAATAAATGTTTGCAAGATTGTCGTAGCTCGAACCTGTCAAAGAAAATTAAGGGAGGACACCAGTAAAATTTTCGAAAAATCGTTTTTTTGGTAACGCTTTTGAAAAATCCTTTGAACCTTCAAAAATATGATGCATATTCGTTTATAGCTGAAAAAATAGTTTCAAAGTGGTTTGCGAGCTATTTTTGAGGGAAGTCTCCGAGCGCTGAAAAGTGCCTTCGGCGATGCCATGCCGGTAGACGCAGTACCAGCTACACAAAATACCGTCCAAAAATTTGATGGTGAAGGGAAACCCGTAACCCGCCGACTCAAGAAGCTTTTATACCTCTGCAAAATCACTCGGGCATTTGTTTCCTAGCGGGTACCGAAAACGTCAAACACGTTTTTCGCAAAACCATGTTTTTGAAATCGGCACGCGGCAAAACTCGAACAATTTTCGTCCAATCGGGGCCAGGTTGAAATTCCGAAATTTGAATGCTCCGACGGTTTCAAATTCCGAATTTCAATGTTCCGAGATTCAAGATGGGGCCGGGTTGAAATTCCGAACTTTGAATGGTCAGAACGCTCAAAACTCCGAAATAATAGTACCCCGAAAGATGAAAACTCCGAAAGAATTTTACACGAAAGACCAAAACTCCGAAAATCTGAACACCGTCAAAATAATTCGGCCATGGAAGTTTTAAAAGTTTCACAATTTTCAATAAATCGATGAATTATTTCAAGATTTTTTTATTAAGAAGTGATTTTGCTTCAATTTTGCAATTTGTCTAGACAATGTTACACGTTCTACATCATTTACAGTCAACTGTGTAGACTTTCGCTGGCATGATCTTGACATGAGGGCCGGGTTGAAATTCCGAACTTTGAATGCGCCGACGGTTTAAAATTCCTTATTTTAATGTTCCGAAATGACAAGGTTCTTCAAGATTATGCCAGCGAAAGTCTACACAGTTGACTGTGAATGATGTAGAACATATAACATTGTCTAGACAAATTTCAAAATTGATGTAAAATCACTTCTTAATAAATAAAAATTCTTTAAATAATTCGTCGATTTATTGAAAATTTTGAAACTTTTAAAACTTCCAGAGCCGAATTATTTTGACGGTGTTCAGATTTTCGGAGTTTTGGTCTTTCGTGTGAAATTCTTTCGGGGTAGTATTCTTTCGGAGTTTTGAGCGTTCTGATCATTCAAAGTTCGGAATTCCAACCCGGCCCCGTCCAATCGACTTGAAATTAAAACAGTAGCTCCTTAGATTGCTTTAACAGTCAAGTACGATCGCTTTTTTCGATAATTAAAAATTCTAATAAATACAGCACTTTTTATATGAAAATTATGGTCGAAAAACGAACTTTTTTTTCAAACCCGTCTCTATTTTTTTCTTCGATTATTTTAAAAATTCCTTGCCTATGAAGAAATATTCCTTGATAATTTTTTGAATTCCTTGAGCAGTACTTGACTGCTAAAACTAATATAATTAACGACAATATTTCATTCTCAGTTCCAGGATTAAATTTACGACAGGTCTCCTGCGTGTCGCGGTTGGCTGAAAACCAGCGGTGCTATAGCGACTCGTACGCCGCTATTTTGTATTCATTTGACGAATAAATTTTCTTTGGATACTTCAATATATACCTAATAAAGCCTGAAAGTTCTTTTGACCATGTGTGTTATTCCTTTCTTTAACAAAATTCCCAAAAAAATAGTTGAAAATGGGCAGTTACACTGGTGTCCTCCTTTAAGAAAATTTAAAAAAAAACCAATTTCATTGCATTTCAAAGCAAACTTCCTCATAGCCACCGAGTAGTGGAAAGCTTTCATCGTTGGAATGGGAGAATTATCATTTAGCGATCTACGATTAAAAAAACTGCGAAACGTGATTTTGGACGATAAAAACGATTCGTGTGTATGGACCTGGATGATTGAGGGGATATTGCGCCATGCACTCCAAGAAGAGTTCGCATATAGTCGCCGCATTATCGCGCCCGTATCTCGCCAATTCGTGCAACGGGTTTCTTCCTTTGAGATTAACAGTCTCGGCGTCGAGGGTGCATTCCGTCAAGAGAGAGCGTACCACGGCGACGTGTCCCTCGCGTACCGCAACATGGAGTGCGTTATCGCCATCGGCGTTGACCGCGTCGAAATTTATATTGTTCTTGGAAGAAAAATAATATTAAAAAATCGGAAATTAAATACTCGTGTCGACGGCATTGACGATTTACTTTGCTGTGGCATTTACCTGCAACAAGGCTGACACGACAACCGCGTGACCCGCTTTTGCAGCTGCGTGCAACGCCGTATTCCTGTGAGCATCCGTGTCGTTTATTCGTGCACCTGCCAATATAAGACTCCGTACCAGCATCTCGTTTCCCGAAATTACGGCGAGATGCAAGGGCGGTGTTTGCGTCACGTCCTGAACTCTCGAATTAACGTCAACCTGAAGGCGAAACAAAAAATGAGAGCAAGAGTAAATTCGGGTGGAAGGAATCGTGCACGGATTTTATTTCTAACTAGCTGGAGATACACAATTTGAGTTATCGAGTGTGAATTAAGGAGAGATATACACCGAGATGGTCGAGGTCGAGGATTTAGAAGCTATGAACACTCCGTCGACCGTAGAAAACCTACACTATGGGCCCGGTATCGATGATTTCATGTAAGTTGACAAATTTCATGATTTATTCATTCCCAAATTTTCAAACGCGTTTTTCTCAAAACCAAGTTTTTCAAATCGGTACCCAAAATTTCTCGAAAACCAATGAACCGATTGCCTTGAGGTTTTTTGTGGTTATTCTATACACCATTATCTAGTACTTGTCACAGGACTTTTTTTCTCGTTACTTAGTTTTTGTTTTATAGGCAAAATAATAACTAATTTTTGGCCCAAAAATCGCTATTTATGTTCAAACGTCCGCCATTTTGTCATAAATCGATATTTCCAAAATCGGCTATGACAAGTACTAGATTATAGTATCTAATTTAATAATCTTTTTGGTTTTTTTTCAGATGATTTTTGAAGAAACGCCAGTGGGTACCGTCTACGCAGATTTTTTTACGACGCTCCAAGGATCATACCATATCCTTGTATATTTTTGATATTTTTAAATAAAGAAAATTAAACATATTTTTCAATGTATATACTTTCAGATAATTAAAACCCCAATCCGAAATTAAAAATAGTTTTGCTTGAAAAAATTTACAAAAATGACCTTTTTTCCGGCTCCTAGGTGTATATCTCCCCTTAAAAGAATGAAAAATAAACAGGAAGTCCGTTCGATGGTCCAGGACCTTCTGGGACATTCTAGAACATCCTAGCTAGAACATTCTGGAATATTCTAGAGCATTCTCGAACATTCTCGAACCTTCTGGAACATTCTATAATATTCTGGAACAGTCTACAACATTCTCCAACATTCTAGAACATTCTGGAACCTTCTAGAACATTCAGGAACATTCCGGCCAGTCTCGGCCACTTCGGCACTCGATTCCCAGCTTTCTCACCGACTTCCCATGAGAAGTCCATTGGTGCGATGCCCTATTTTGACACCCATATATCCGAACCCAAGCTCTGCAATTCCAAATCGAAACAGCTACAAGTACATGAAAATATGTACTAATCGATGTTGTTCACAGTTTTTCAATAAACATTTGTTGTCCCGTCAAAAAAAAAATCAATAAAATCACGTCCCTTCGCTACAAGTGTATATAAGGCCTTAATCTAATTGAGCGGCAGTTTTTCACAAGTGTGACGCGGAGTACGAAAATATTTCTCGAGAGGCGATTTTCATGCCTTCCTACCTGTATAGACAGCAAAAACAAAATGCTCTCCATGTCGTTTTTCTGTATAGCCATATGAAGAAAGTTCCTTCCTTTATTATCAAATTGTTCGGCGGCCGTTGGGAGCCTCTCCAAAATGGCTTGAGCAGCTTTATTGTTGCGGACCGTGAGCGCAGTCGCGAACGGACTCATACCTTTTTTGTCCCTCAGTGACAAATCAATGTTGGGATGGCACAGTAGCAGTGATATTATTTGCGCATGTTGATTTTGTATGGCAATGTGAATCGGTGTTTTTCCATCGGAATCACGAGCGTTTACGTTTGCCCCGTGTTCGACGAGGGTCTGCACGACTTGTTCGAGACCCCATTGGCAGCACAAATGAAGAGGCGTACAATTGTCGCGCGCCTCGTCACCGCCGCGACCGTCCAAGCCCGGGCGCCTGGGCGCGTTGAGGTCGCAACCGCTTCTTATCAAAAACTGTGCTATGTCTTGCTGATTGTCGTCGATCGCGCGATGCAGAAGAGTCTGTTGACAACCGTCCGGTCCTGGAGCCCAGCAATCGGTATCGGCACCGTGAGTCACGAGCACCGAGGCGGTGTCTTCTTGCTCGGATTCCAGTGCGTCCCACAATGGACAACCGATCGATGTGTCGACACCTCGTCTGCACAGGGCTTCGACGACTTCGCCGAGACGACAGTGAACCGAGAGCTGCAGCGGTGTTTCACCCTCGGCCGTCCTGTCGACGTAATCCAAATTATTGTTTTACCTGTGATCGTATTTGCCTTTATTTTATTGTGTGTGTATTGCTTTATGATTGTCCTTTTTTTCACCAACGATTCTCGGTGAAAAAAATGCTTAATTTTAAAAGGCGAAAATCTTCAAAATCGTTTTCCTTCCGGAAAAGATATTAGCCAAAAAGAGCACGTAAATTGGCATTTTGCAGTCTCTTTTCTCTATTCTAATAATTATTAGGTCGTTGAATAAGTTCTCGCTGTTTTCCAACAGATAGCGTTACCGGAACTGCGTGCGTGTAGTTTTCAGACGGTACTACAAGCAAGCTTGAAATTCAGTGTATGCCATTTCGCCAAAGGGTAAACAACTTTTTTTCTTCATAGCGTTAAGCACGTCGAATTTCGTGCCAGAGAGGATTCGCGGGGAATTTAACTGCGCTATTTTATTCGTTAAAAAATCTGCAGTTGAAGCACACAGAATTTTTGTCGAGACTTACGGCGATTCTGTCGGAAACACCATACAGAGATTGGTTTAGGCGCTTCAAAACTAATGATTTTGACGTTGAAGATGGAGAACGCTCTGGTGCGCCGAAAAAGTTTGAGAACGAAGAATTGGAGGCATTACTTCACGAAGACTCGTGTCAGACGCTAGCTGAACTTTCAGACTTTCAGTGACATGTTTTTTACTATTTTTTAAAAATAAAGTATTAAGGGGTGAGATGCAATCAGAATTTTCAAAAAATCGATTTTTTTACGTTATCTTGAAGTATGATGTTTCGAAAATATTCCCTGAAAATTTGAAGTCAATAGTTCCCGGGATATTCCACAATTAGTGAAGGGGCCTCGGGTCCCCCCATGGCAGGTATTCGATGTAAGTACTTTTTTAATTAGTATTTCTATACATAAATCAAGTGTAAAATTGGAAAACTCTTTTAGAAATTTTCAAAAATTATTATTCAAAAACTATGAACTTGAGCAAAATTTTATAAAGAATACTTTCGTTTTACGTTTGCCCAAAATGTTTGAAAAATAATAATTCATCCCGAAAAACTTGAATATTTTGAAAACTTGTTTTAACAATTGGCTATGAACAATTGAATGCTCGACTTTTCGGCAAAAATTGTGATATTCGGATTCAGCGGATCAAAATACATAAAAAAGTTTAGCTTCATCCATCGAGGTCAAAATTTTACGAACATATAATACCGCATCCACAAAACTTTAAACGCGTTTTTCTCGAAACTATGTTTTTCAAGTCGGTGACAACTATAATTCAAAAACTACACGATGGATTTTTATGAAATTTGGTGTGCTTATTGATAGCATTAAGAACTAGTCCTTAATCGAAGGATTTTCATTTTTGTTGAAAATTTCTATTTTTTTGAAACAATAAACAAGCGATTTTTTGGTCGAAAGTCGAAAGTTATCTGTCGGAAGCTGCCATTTTGATAATTTTTGGGAAAAAAGCTCCGATTAAGGACTCGATTTATTATTAAACTAATGATTTTTTTTTGGTTATTTTGATATCCGATCCAGTAAAATTTTATGATGGTCACCGCAAAGCACTACATACCGCAGGGGGTTCGACAAAGATGGCGATATTTCTATAAATAATCAATATTTTTCTTTGAAAATTGGTACAACCCAAGTTGAAATACACTAGGCAAAAGAATTATAGGATATTGAAAAAGTCCGCCAATTTTAGGGTCATTTTCAAATAGCTGTAACTCCTAGAAAAATGGTGGTACATCAAAATAAAAGAAAGCAGATTGAAGGTGTAAATCTCTAGTTTTGAGATCTTGAGCTAAAAATTTTTTCGCATCAGCCAATTTTTAGTAGCCATAAAAAAACCAAAGTAACAAAAAATTTCAAAATTTTTGCTCACCTTTTACAGTCTGCACGGACTTTAATGGATTTTTTTGAATGATCGGATTAAGAGGAACGTCTAGCTGGATTCTTCCCCTTTAATTTGAGCGGTAGGAGAGCTCTGTACGATTTTTTCTCGCTGAGTTATCGATGTTCAAAGCAAAAATGACACTTTTGACTTTGATTACTGATTACTCGGAGACTAATGGTCGCACAGAAAAAACCAGGGGGTTTTGGAAACTTTAAAGTATTCTCTATAAGATGCATTTTTTATTTTTTTATCAAGATCTTTTTTATGCGGGAAAATGGATTTTAAACAACGTGAAAAATGGCATATTTACGAATATTCTTTTAACTAAGGATTATTTTGCTAATATCGAAAAGATCGAAAAAAAAAATCGGTTTTTTTATGACCTCAAAGTATCCTAAAAAAGCCCTCAAAAGTTTAAACCCCTGCGATTTTTTTTCATTGTGTTCCGAATGATCGAAATTGTGGTTTTTGCCAAAAATCGATTAAAGGCTAAATCTACCACGGTTTATTCGTCTTATTGATCTTTTGATCTCAAAACTAGAGATTCACACCTTCCATTTGCTTTTTTTTTACTTTGCGGTACGACCATTTTTCGAGGAGTTACAGCTATTTGAATATGACCCTAAAATTGGCGGACTTTTTCAATATCCTTTAATTCTTTTTCCTAGTGTATAACATGGAAAAATGGTCTGCGTAACCACTTTTGTAAAACAAACTTAATTACTGTAAAAAAAAATTATTGAACATGCTCGTTTTTGCACGCCTCTGACTACATCTCATCCCTTAATTTCCACAAAAAAAAAACAGCGAAAACTTATTCAACATCCAAATAGAATGCGATTCGGAGATGAAGCATCAATTGGCTTACTTGGCGTTCATATCAGCACCGTTCTCCAACAGAAATATGGCGGTTGCCGAGTCCTCTTTCAATATAGCCTGATGCAAGAGCGTTAATCCCTTTTCGTTGCGCTGATTGACATTGGCCCCGGCGTTTATGAGTGCAGCGACGATTTCACGGCCTTTTTTCAGCGGTGCTTTTATCGCGAGGCTCAGCGGTGTTTCGCCGGCTTTGTCCTTGATGTCGAGTTGGGTATTTGAGTGGCTGGCGTCCAAAAGTGCCTGCACGACGTCGAGATAAAGATTCGTGACTGCCAGATGTATGGGCGCCTGACCGGTCGACAGAGTCATCGCTGCGCAAGCGTTGCTGACCGAAACATCGTTCTTCAAGAGCAATCTCGCGAGATCGCCGAGACCGGCTTTGCAAGCTTCGTGGAGAACCGTGAATCCCTCGGCATTCGCTTTCCACGACTGTTCTTTGGAATGTTTAGCCAAAAATATCGCCGCTTCCTCGCGGCGATCCCTCACCAAAACGTGCAAAAGTGTATCGCCGGTGATGGGATACACGGGATTCGGTATTGCCCCGCTCGACAAAAGTTTCTCAGCGAACTTCTCGTGGAAGGGTTCCGTTCTCAGCGCGAAACACAGAGCGAAATGGCCCTCGGACGTTGGTAAATTGAGATTTCTGTTTTTCGACTCCAGCAGCAGATCGAAGAGAGCCTCGTTCCTTTCGGCTATACTGCTGTGCAATGCTGTCCTGCGAAACGAATTATTCACGTGCTCCTAAACCGTTTTTTTTCAGGGTTGTTACGCATTATTGACTCACAAGGAACATCATTTTGGTGTCCTCCAATTTTGTTGACATCTTTTTATGTGGAAGAGTATCAAAAACTAAGAGACGCGCATTTTTTTTTATCGGCGGAAAACGGGTTTAAGGGGTGTAACGCACCCTCAAAAATGGGAATGTTTTTCGGCGATAACGGTTGAACGGTACGAGATATAAAAAAAATTCAAATTTCAACAATGTTTATTTTTTTGTGTAATATACATTGGGGATGAGAACGATGTTATCAAAGAAAAACGAAAAACACCCCTATTTTCGAGGGTGCGTTTCACACCCTAAAACCGTTTTTCCGTCGATAAAAAAATACGTGTCTCTTAGTTTTTGATACTATTCCACATAAAAAAGTTTCAACAAAATCGGAGGACACCAAAGTGATGTTCCTTGTCGGAAATTCCCTTCCAGGTTTTCCACACAGGTTTTGCAAATGACCCAGATGAGCGTCAAATAAAGAATACTTTGTTTTCGTCAAATATATATTTTTTTAAGTTAAAGACCACAAGTTAAGTTTCGTTTCTTCAGACTATCTTTTTAAACGTTACAAACTATACGGGAAAAATTATATACGTAGAAATGGAAATGAATCATTTTTGTGAAAACAACATTTTTAACCGACTTGAAAAAACAAAGGAAATTCTCAATTCGATCCTTCTATTGAAAAGTTATGTTGAACTGGATAACATTCTTTTTAAAAGATATTCCATATTCCACGTCAATCTGGTGGACTTTTTCCCTAACCCCCGCTAATTCGATTAATGTTTTTATCTGATTCCATTGACTCTAAAAATGCGTGATTATATGTAAAAATGTTCAACCATCACTTGCAGTGGAAGTATCATTTTTTCTGTGCTTTCTGAGCGCTTAACGTTAAAAAAATCCGTAAAATTCGAGAACCACTTACTTCGGGCGGATACTTAAATATTTTGATACCGACAATGATTTTTTCGGATTTTTTTAAACGTTAATCGCTCAGAAAGCACAGAAAAAATCATACTTCCAGCTACTGGTGATAGCTTGATTTTTTTTACATATAATCACGCATTTTTGGGATTTTTTTCAGATTGTTAAATCGGGGCGTTTTTTTCGGATTATATGGATTTTTCGGAAAAACATGGAAATGTTAAAAATGGCAATCATTTTTTTTTAAACTGAAATTCGAAAAATAATTTAAACAATGTGAAGTAAAACAATGCACTAAAAGCAAATACAGAACCTGTCTTTTTACTATAAACAGAACCTTTTATGCCGGCGACAATAAATAAGAAATAAATATAAACACTCATCTATAATAACAATGATGTGGTTATGTATCGACAGATCGAATGCGAATGTATAGAGCTTTACAGTAAATTAGTTTTCAGTTTTTTTAATTTTCAATGTTTGGCACTGACATAACTTTTTTCTGTATATAAAGAAGAATAATATAAATATTAAAAATATACAAAAATATTTACTTTTGTACTGTTCAGTTTTTTTGTCAAGTCGGTTTCATTTTTCGTAATTCTTGCAAAATGTAAATTATGAGAAAATTCCAGAGAATTTCCAAAATATGCTGACTTTTCCCTGATTATTCCAGGAGGAAAGAAATTCCCGATTTTCTATGTGCGTAACAGCCCTATTTTTCAATCCCATATTAAATATTATAGATAATCTTAAATTTGTTCGTTCAATGACGTTTTACCATCCTCGATTATCCTGCAGATTTTGATCTATACCGGCTTGCAAGAGTCTCCCGGCAACGTTCACCATCTCGTGAGTGTTGTGCCTGGCGATGAGATGCAAAACGGTGGAACCTTCGAGTGTCTTCAAATTCTCGACGTCCTTCGACGCCTCGTTCAATCTCAAGGGATCGCAGAGTCTCTGCGCACTTCCGCTTATCTCCAGCTGTTCGATTATAAATTCAGCCGTGTAGAAATCACCCTTGAGAATGGCCGATTGGAGCAACGTTAATCCTCGGGAATCCTTGGCTACCAGGTCAGCTTGATGCTCGACAAGAGTACGCGCCAATGACGGCTGACGAGCCTTCAGAGCCACTTCGAGCGCCCTTTCGCCTTTGTGATCAACCGCATTCACCGCTTCTGGAAGCTGTGCAGCAAGAAAAATAATTAGTACTCGGAAAAGCTCGTTTTTTATCTCTTTTCAGCATTTCTTTGATAGAGATTTTGAAATGTCATCTGCTCATTGCTTAAGGGGTGAGATGCAGTCAGAATTTGCAAAAAATCGATTTTTTAAAACATTTTCTTGAAGTATGTTTTGAAAATATTCCCTGAAAACTTAAAGTCAATCTGATGAATAGTTTCCGGGACATCCCACAATTAGTGAAGGGGCCACGTCTATTCTCAACGTATAGACGTGACTGACAAACGTCCAAACGTTAATACCCGGGAAGGCAGAAGGCTTCGAAGACGACAACAAATTGATATTTTGGAAGCTTCCACATCGGCAGAAGCCCTATTGTATGGGCCAGGAATTGATAATTCGATGTAAGTAATTTTTTAATTAGTATTTCTATACATAAATCAAGTGTAAAATTGGAAAACTCTTTCAGCGATTTTCAAAAATTTATTAATAAAAGATTATGAACTTTAGCAAAATGTTATAAAGAATACTTTCGTTTTAAAATCGCCCAAAATGTAAAAAAATAATAATTCATCCGGAAAACTTTAATTTTTTGAACACTTGTTTCAACAATTGGCTATAAACAATTGAATGCTCGACTTTGCGGCAAAAAATTGTGATATTCGGATTCAGCGGATCAAAATACATAAAAAAGTTTACCTTCATCCATCGAGCTCAACATTTTACGAACATATAATACCTTATCCACATCGATAAACTTTAAACGCGTTTTTCTCAAAACTATGTTTTTCAAGTCGGTGACCACTATAATTCAAAAACCACTCGATGGATTTTGATGAACTTTGGTGTGCTTATTAATAGCATTAAAAACTAGTTCTTAATCGAAGGATTTTCATTTCTGTCGAAAATTTCTATTTTTTTTAACAATAAACGAGCGATTTTTTGTTCGAAAATCGAAAGTTATCCGTCGGCAGCCGCCATTTTGTTAATTAAAAAAAAGGTTCGATTAAGGACTAGATTTATTATTAAATTAATGATTTTTTTTTTATTTCAGATGATCCAGTAAAATTTTATGATGGTCACCGCAAAGCACTACATGCCGAAGGGGGTCCGATAAAGATGGCGATATTTTTATAAATAATCACTATTTTTCTTTGAAAATTTGTACAAGTCAAGTTGAAATATAACATAAAAAGTCTGTGTAACCACTTTTGTAAAACAAACTTAATTACTATTGAAAAAATTCTTGAAAATACTTGTTTTTTTCACGCCTCTGACGGCATCTCACCCCTTAAGAGAAGATTCATATAGACATGCTCACTAACGTATCTGATCTTTCGAGGATTTGACACAATTGGTATTACAAAAGAAGCAGTCTGCAATAATTTTTTTCGTAAGTTACGTAAGAATCGAGTCGAATAACAATTGTGCTATCGCATAATTCGAGTAACCGGAAGTTCGTCCGCTCCATTTATAGGAGCACTATTATCGTTCTTTTTTTGGTCTAGCGATTGTAGGAAAACGAAGTGCGTTGTGAGTTTCGTGGTCACCCGACCGCGAAACGTTATCTCTAGTCAGTAAGTTGGTCCTTTCCAAGCTCACAGGCAACGCGTAAAATTCTTGTATCTCCACATAGTTACGCTTTAGCTGTGTCGTTTTTTCTTGGGCTTTAATGTTATACTGGCAAGCTTGGCTATGGCAGATTTAAGTGAGTATTCTTTCGAACGTTTTCACTTATATGTGACTATAAATAAAAGCTTGGGGCTCTCAAAATTCAGACATACAATCTTTAATTTACATAAATCCGTTGACATATCAACTGCATTTAATTTACTGTAAAACAACCTTAGATTTCTCAAATAAAAATCCTGAAACCGAGTATAAACGTGTGATAATAATTTCTCTAATTACTATTGTGTCAAATTAAATGCGGTTTATGAAGCAGAATTGATGAAATTTATCAAACATTAAAAAAGTTAAGTGCCCCAAGCTTTTATTTATAGTCACATATAGGTGACTTAGTAAGAAAAATAATTGTCGCCTCTTTAGTACATTAAATAAAAGCTGTTTTTTTAGATATTTTTCTTTAATTCCGTCCTCACGATGATATATCGCCGAAGCAATTAATTAAAACCACGAATTGGAAGATGTTACGGAAAGTGACACGTAATTTAAGAAAACCTCGTTCTTTTCGTTTAAGATCAACCGGTTGTCCAAAATCAACTACTCTAGCCTCCAGAATCAACTACACTAGCCTCTTACGTTCAAAGGTCCTCCGCGAGATTGTTTAAAACTTCTTAAATTCTCAAGACTCTTAAATAAAGTTTGTTACCCAACTTCGTTAAGGGTAACAAACGAAGGGGTTTGCACTTTTGAAAAATCGATTTTTTTGTTGTCTTTTCTTATAGTTAAACATTTCAAGAATATAATCCCAAAATTTCAAGTCAATCAAAGCAAAACTCTCGAAGTTATTGACTATTTAGTCCCGCTCCTCTAACACTGTAGCTCCGACTTCTCTAAACTTCAAACGCGTTTTTCTCGAAACCACTTTTTCAAAGTCCGTGTTCACTGCCATTTGAAAACTACATGACCGATTTATTTCAAACTTGGTACACACTTTCTACATATAAAATACCTCCCCCCAACGGTTAGTTTGAGTTTTTTTCACATTGAGGGCGTTTTCCACCCCCAAAGTAGGGGAATTTTTCGTGAAAAATAGCACTTTTCACTTTACATGACCAGCAAAAATTTAGAAATGAAAAAAAAAATTATCAAAGACCGTTGGGGGGAGGATTTGATGATACTTTGACTAAATTTTAATAGTACTTGATTTCAGATAATTTCTAGCTGAGATACAGTGAACACCGCAAATCGTGTTTTTCCAAAGGCGTTCTCGGAAAAGCTTTGTCACCGGCTTGTTTGTGGGAATTTTCGCGTACAAGTTTCACGGAATGTTCTTGAAATGACACTTAACAATGTACAAAAGGTTTCGCCAAATTCACTCTATCCATATAGATTTTAAAAATTCGCAAAAGTGTTTTTTTCCGCTGAAAGCCCTACCCTTCCCTTAATGTACATACAAACAAAAGTCCATCTGATTTTTCAATCTCCTTACCAATCCCTTCAAAATTCATGTTCATCAACCAGCCTTGATTTTCGTCTAGTCAAAGTAGCCTAACCTCCCAAATAACAAACCTCTATCTTCCACAATTTTGTACATCCGAAATCGAATATTCGCCCTATAATTGTCTTATTTGTTCTCCCGGCAAGCGCGAGATCTCTCGATCGAAAAGTCGACGTTTTTTTTGTTCGTAGGCAGTTCTGCGTGATTTCCGACTGCTGGAATTAATCATCCGGTCGTGTTTAATCAACCGAAAGCGAAGGATTTCATCGCGCGGCACGATAATCAGTTATCACGTCCGTGAAAGAGACGCGCAGTAAAATCGAGAGAGAGAGAGAGAGTGTGTGGGGGAGGGGACAGCGGAGCTAATGTCCTCAGTACAGTCATCGATGAGCAAGCGAGCGTTCGCGGGAGTGATATGCTTCCTCCAAGGTGGTTCACCCATTCTCAACGCTCCGGGCAGGGGGAGCGAAGAGCACGTTCCGCGTGGTGGGGACGATATGACGTGGCTAAACAAGCGCGTATAGGAGCCGAATCGCTCGCCAGCAGCATCCCACCACCACGAGCGCGCATCGTTGGAATTCACATCAGAATGCCTCCCATTTTTCCGAACCTCGCACGTGCCGGGAATCCATCTCATCGTGAATTTGTGCGCCAATGCAAATTCTTCCCTTCATTATCGGTTTTTTTTTGCCACCGTTCTTAATCGCGCATCGGCACGTTTGTAAATTTAACGGGGAAACTAGGTCGATGAGTTTAATCGATCGCCGCGTGTAAGGAGGCGAAGTGTTCGAGGGCGCGTGCGCGCTTCATCGTCGTCCGAGTTTTTGAAAGTTCGAATTACTCGGGCCTGCTCGCAACAGAAAGAAAAGAGAAATGATTAAAATACGTTATCGCATCGGTGTGCCTGTCTCGATGGAACGTTGAGAAAATGCGAGTGACGAGGCCGCAAGGTGTCGACGAACAACCTTGGGAAACACGCGCAGTATCGCACGATAAAAGTTGACGAAGCGCGCGCCGAATTTTTATAATTATTCGAACAGCCCGTAGAGGGACGTTCGATTTATTCATCGATCCGTTAATGATCGTACGTAGTTCAGAGGTGCACTCAGGAGCGAAAGTGTCGTGAGGAAGAATGAAAGTCTTCGATCATTTACGACTCACTTTGTCGACTGCGTTATTTCTGGCCTGTGAGTAATACAACGAACAGCTACGAAAAAAAAACAAAATACACTCGTTGATTATTGTATTATTTGACGTGAAATCAATGTTACAGGTATATCGATGATCGACTGTGCTGGATTGTCCTGTTACAGGTGCACGGTCGCACCGAATCCCGGCGCCACGGCCGCGAAGAGTCAAATTTGTAGGCACTTTGAAGAAAATCAACACTATCAAACTTATTGCCCCAATTCGACGTTCTGCATGAAAAAAACTACGAGGCATCGTCTCGGCAATGGAAGTGAGTTTGTTCGAAGAGAAATGTGACCTGCGCGTGTGTGTTCAACTGATATTATTAGTTCGAGTGATTGTGGCTCTTTGCTGTAATGACTTGAGCAAATTTGACCATGCAGTTCGGATCAATCGAGTACCAGGCGTTTGTAGATTTTTCACTCAATATTCAGCTGTACTCATCTTTTAAATTTCGATTTATTTATTTTGTTTCAAGTTCACTCGTTTATTTTAAATTTATTTATTTCAAATTTTCTCATTTATTTAAAAATTACTTTTTCATTTGGAATATACTCATTTGTTTTAAATTCACTCGTTTGTTACAAGCTTTTATTTAACTTGACTTTCTGTGAGATGCAAAACGGAAAATCCATATTTTACCCACTTCCCGACAACTCAGAACTCTGAAATTTTGCAAACTGCATCTCAAAAGTGACAATGCATGATTCGACTTGAAAAAAAAGAAAATGTATATATGACATTCTTAACTTTTCATATAAAATTAGCGACATCTAGTTATCCATATAAAATCTCACTAACACATACAAACAAATTCGTAGCCGACTGTGTTTGTATGTGAAAAGTTTATATGCAGCAATTAGTCGTAAGTTCAATCCCAATTACAGTCTTTGTTATTTTTTACAAGCATTCCATGTTCCTAATGTACGAACGCGTAAACTAGTGAGCTACTAGTAACAAAGTTGAGCGCCCCAAGCGTTTATTTCATGTGACTTGGTGAAAAAATTGTTTTCTACTTTCTAGTACATTAAGGTAGAACGAGCGCACGCTCTTGATTTCTATAGATTTAGTTCAAATTTTAACCAGACATTGTTCATATCATTATGCGGTTGCGTGAAATTTCAGAACAGTCGACTATTTAGATTGGGAGAAAATGGGTTTTAAAATTGCAACTTTTAACACTGCAGGCTCTGCATTGACCGAAACTCAAGTCACATAATTCGTCGTACCCTTCTATTGTGTTTATAAATTTTGAAAAAAAATCATGTTTAGATAGCAAACTAGTTAGGGAAAGAGTGAAAAAAGTTTGGATTGCCTTTACTACTCAGTTTTGCTAAAAACGTTCAGTAAAGACAGAACAATTCTCCGTAAAAAATATTTGTCCCCTATAATAAGGAGACATATGGCACCACTGCAGAACAGGATTGTTTAATATTTCGAGAAAAAAAAATTATCGTGTTTCTAAAGTTAAAAACTTTTATCATAAAGAGAAATATTTGCGTTATAAATATTAATATTCTATATTGTTTATGTTGTCTCCATTAACAAATAAAAGTATTGGTTAATTCATATCTAATAAAAAACTTTGTTAGATTAAAAATCACTTCCAAATTAAAATTTGTGTTGCAGTATTATTTTAAATATGTCGCGTAAACTTACGAAATCGGATATACGTGAACGATGCGGTGATTCCATATGTCTTCTCATTTTCGGGGACAAATATTTTCTACGGAAAATTTTTCTGTCTAAATTTCAATGCAGACCTTGCAGTGTTAAAAGTCGCAATTTTAAAACCCATTATCTCCCAATCTAAATAGTCGACTGTTCTGAAATTTCACTCAAACATACATTTTTTTTTATTTTTACATAATTTTTTTTTAATTTACGCATTACTTAATTTTTTTAAATAGCAGTACTGTTACTGAATATTGTAACTGCAAAGAAATAACGCTAAGTTTTTAACTAATTGTTGTATTTGTGATAGTGATCCAGTAGTCTTTTTTTTCATTGCAAAATTATGAACGTACCACTCGACGCTATGAAAAACGAAACGTGAAACGTGAAAAATCGGGCGAGTGTTTTTTTTGTTGTAAATTTATCGATGTTTTTCTGCCGCACGTTGATGTTATTTTTTCCTAAAAAACTTTAGTACAGTCGTGTTGTCGATGAAAAACCCCGTAATTGGAAAAAAATAGAAGGCTAGGTTTTTGACAGGTGATTTTGTAGGTGCCGCGGGTGCTCCATCCAAGTTTGCCTAAAAATCGGGGTGTAGGGTATTTTTAGGGAATGAAAGGGGACGGGAGTGGATTAATGCCAAACTACAACACTTACGAGGTCGGCGCCGTTAGACAAAATGTGCAGAAAAATCCGGGCTTTAGTTTTGTCCACAGTGCCGAAGTCGTGGAAGTTCATTTTGGGGGTGAAAAAGTGGGGTGAAGTTTTGAAAAATCAGTTTTAATTCAATAACTCTTTAGAAAAAATTCGTACACTTTTTGTTTCAATGGGAACGGTGTAGCCCTTAAAAAGACGCGTTGATCGAGTATTTGATCATCATTCTCCGATAATATTTTAACCCCCAAAAAAATGGTTAAAATACAACAACAAAAAATTGTTTATTGAATAACTCAAAAACGACCGATTGTTCGGGTATGGTTCAAATGTACGAAATTTAGAGAATAATTTTCTCTATATTTTCGTTTCTATGGGCCACCCTTGAATTTTGATTTTCGAGCCCCTCTCGGGGGTTGAAAATTCAAAATGAAATTCTGGGAAAACTGTTGACCGCACGAATTCGCCGCCGTCGAAGAATTTGTAGCTTGAACCTTCAGCTACATTTTTGTCCTCAGCGCCAAACTCGTATCTCTTTGTTTTCGGTCAATAGTTTTCCCAGAATTTTTATTTTCAATTTTCAACCCCCGAAAGCGGTTCGAAAAAGCAAAATTTAAGGGTGGTTCATAGGAACGAAAATATAGAGAAAATTATTCTCTACATTTGGTACATTTTAACCATCCCCAAAAAATCGATTGTTTTTGAGTTATTCAATAAACAATTTTTTAAAATATTTCAACATTTATTTTGGGGGTGAAGATATTATTGGAGGGGGATGATCAAATGCTTGATCAACGCGTCTTTTCACGGGCTACAAGGTTCCCATTTAAACAAAAATTGTATGAATTTTTCCTAAAGCGTTATCGAATGAAAACTGATTTTTCAAAACTTCGCCCCACTTTTTCACCCCCAAAATGAACTTCCACGACTTCGGCGCTGTGGACAAAAATAGAGCCCGGATTTTTCTGTACATTTTGTCTCCCGGCGCCGACCTTGTGGGGGTTGTAGTTTGGCATTAATCCACCCCCATCCCCTAAAAAAACCCTACACCCCGATTTTTAAGCAAACTTGGATTTAGCACCCGCGGCAGTTACAAAATCACCCGTCAAAAAACTAGTCTTCTTCTAATTTTTTCCGTTTCCAATATACAGCACGACTGTACTACTTGGCTGAAGTCTGCCCTGAAAGTCTCGGCACTCGATTGTACCCTCAGCATTAGAGCTTCCCCTAACGACAATGCGCTAATTATTTAAATTCGCTGTTGATTTAGCGCTGGTGTTGGCAAATGTCGAGCGAGGTTGCGCACCGCAACTGCTCGTTATCCCGATTTACGACTACGAGAAGAAGGAATGGTACAACAGGCAAGAAGTCGTAACTTCGGCATACGAAGAGAGATGCTTCGCCGGTCCGGACCGCACAACGCCGGGTGGCCCAGCCGAGTATTGTCTTTGCAGTTTTCACTTGTGCAACGGAAGTATTACTACGAGCATCGCGTACAATTTAATTTTTAGTTCAATGCTTGTGCTATTGTTGCTGCGAAGTATTACTCTCTAGTCGAAGAACCAACTTGTATCTGATCAAATTCATGGAAGATAGAATTCCAGATTTGCTTTGGATGCGATATTATTGTATTGCAAAAAAAATATCAAAGGAATGAAGTCATGTCCAACTACGAGATAAATACTCGAATATGTACAGATAGGCTTAAGTGTGTGTAGCGAGTGCGAACAATGAAGATTGTGGATGCGAAGTTACGTTGAAGTTTGCATCGTTGGAAAGCAACATTTTTTTTCCATTCGTTCATTCTGTATTTTTATTACTGTCCAAGGCCTTTTTTTTAAACAATTCGAGGTTGTATATCTCTAATAAGGATACGTAAAAACGTTCGAGTGTCTTTCGTGACCTAATTCGGCCGAAGAAAAATTCGAGCAATCAGAAACAATGAATTTCCGTTGCATTCCAACGATGCAAACTCCAACATCATGATATCGGAGGAAATGTACTCTCTTAAGACTCAGCAACGAAGATGTGATCTCGTCGCGATCAACAAAACGGGTTAAAGCGTACTTTATAAACTTTTGAATAAAACTTTACGAGAGCTTTTGCCGCTCATTTTCTTAGTTCAAATACAGCGTGGCATTGTTACTCAGCAAAGAATTATTATAAGTGACGGGTTATTATGCGATAAACAAATATACAAAGTCACAAATTCTTAGGCAATAAAAAATTATCAAAAGTGACCAATTATTATTCAATAAAAAATCATGCTAATCGCAATGAGCTTGTTCCGTAATTCTTGGCCTGTATAATACTTATGATGTTGGAGTACAACATCAATAAGAATGTTGATATAATACTTATGATGTTGGAGTACAACATCAATGAGAATGTTGATATAATACTTATGATCGTTGGAGTACAACGAAAATTAATTCTTTTTAAGTAATTGTTTAACTTTTTTGGCCGATTTAGGATGTGGAAGTCGCTGAAACGTTTTTACGAATTCATACTAGGTATTTACGACATTGATTTGCAAAGAAAAGGCTTTGGATAATGATAAAAATAAAGGGCTAAAAAATGAACAAAAAATTCGTTGCACTCCAACACATACTTGGATGCGGGAAAATAAATTAAAAAAAAAGAATAAGGAAGGAGTGAATGGTTTGGAAAAGTGGTGAACAGGCTACAAGGGGGAGGCACTAAAAGGAAAAATTAATAATGAAATGAAAGGGAAACCGTTCGAAGAATTGTGCGAGTGGGTGAGAGCCTTCGAATACATGGTAAGAAAGGAAGCATAAATGAGAAAAAACGGGTTTAAGGGTATCAACGCACAGAGGGGGGAACTGTGTAAAAACCCGCAAGAGTATAGAGTAAAGTGACCTTATTTTGGCACCCCCCCCCCGCCCCCCAATTATTGACACTTTTCTTCTACCTACACAGTGGTCCTTAAAGTGCCAATAATTGAGCCCTTGAGGTGTCAATATTTGTGGCGTTAAAGTGCCAAAAATTCGGTCCTTAAAGTGTCAATAATTGGGCCCTCAAAGTGCCAATCATTGGGCCTTCAACGTGCCAATAATTGGGCTCTTAATGCGCCAAGAAGTGGGCCCCTGAAGTGCCAATAAGTGGGCCCTTAAGGTGCCAATAATTGGGCTCTTAAGGTGCCAATAATTGGGCTCTCAAGGTGCCAATAATTGGGCCCTTAACGTGTCAATAATTGGACCCTCAAAGTGCCAATAATTGGGCCTTTGCCAATAAGTGCCAATATGTGGGCCCTTAAAGCGCCAATGATTGGGCCCTTAAGGTGCCAATAGTTGTGCCCTCAACGTGCCAATAATTGGACCCTAAAAGTGCCAATAATTGGGCCTATAAGGTGCCAACAATTGGGCCCTTAAAGTGCCAATAATTGGGTCTTTAAGGTGCCAACAGTTGGGCCCTTGAAGTGCCAATAAGTGGACTCATAAGGTGCCAAAAATTGGGCCCTTAACGTGTCAATAATTGGACCCTCAAAGTGCCAATAATTGGGCCTTCAAAGTGCCAATAATTGGGCCCTTAAAGTGCCAATAATTGGGCCCTTAAATTGCCAATAATTGGGAACCTTACCCGACTTGGAAATAAAGAACTATACGAAAAAAGGACCCAGTCGTATTTTCAATACTCACCTCAGAATTGTGCTCCACCAAATACAAGAAGACAACGTCCTCGCGCACCAATCGAACCGCGGAGTGCAGAGGAAACTCGCTCTTGGTTTTCAGCAATTGATACAAAAGTGGCCCAGGCATCTCTTTGAAGTCTTCTCCCGTCAAATCTTCCTACGAACGGCAAAAATTAGTTAGCAACTCACAGTAGTGGAAGTTGATGATTTTTTCGTTCGTGTCTCACCCAATGAGCGGAAATCAAGGAGCTGCAGTGATCCCTCAACGTTGGAGCGTTCATTTCTTCAGCCGCCGTGTAAAATCGAACGCAATCCTCGAGTCCCACGATTCCTATCAAATACCTTTCGCACAATTCCGTGAGTTCTTGCAGTTGAAATTCCGACGATGCTCTCATGAGCTCCAGCGACAAATGTTCGCGCTCCACCGTACTCGTGTAAATCCATTTGAGGAGCACCGAAGCTACCGCCGGCTCCAAATTGCTCCAATCTGAAGGACGATTTTTTTTTACCCACTGGTCGGTTCGTATGGAGAATTTAGGGAACGGAGTACTCACCGAGAACCGATGCACCGGCGAGTGCTGCGTCGTTCCACAAATCGCTCCTCGCCGCGAGAACAAATTTGTGCGCCGGTGTATCACGATTGGCGAGTTTTATCGTAAGATCGCTAGAGAATCGACAATCGAAAGAATCGTTTCGACGATTAGCATGGGATTATTGATTCTTTATGACGTTGAAGCTTGCATATCGTTGGACTTCAAGGAAAATGAATTTTTTTTATTTTTCCAAATTTCCTTTGGCAGATTTGAGCTGCGAAAATCACGCAAACATTTTGTAAGATTCTTATTTAGCAATCTGGAACAAATTTGCAAAATTTGATTTTGAATAATAATGAGAATAAGAAATTGAGAGAAAAAGACTTTCGTTATGATCCAACGATGCAAAGTTCAACCCCATGAGTCTTTGAAGAAATGGGAGAAACGACTTGCTCCTTGGCTACCCGCATTTTTACGCCGTACTTTTTGAACTTTTGATAAATTCGGTCAATACTGTCGATAAATGAAGCGTGAATTAAGGCAAGGGTAGGGGTTTGCACTTTTGAAAAATCGATTTTTTTGTCTTTTCTTATAGTTAAACATTTGAAGAATATAATCCCAAAATTTCAAGTCAATCAGAGCAAAACTCTCGATGTTATTGACTATTTAGTCCCGCACCTCTAACACTGTAGCTCCGACTTCTCTAAACTTCAAACGCGTTTTTCTCGAAACCACTTTTTCAAAGTCCGTGTTCACTGCCATTTGAAAACTACATGACCGATTTATTTCAAACTTGGTACACACTTTCTACATATAAAATACCTCCCCCCAACGGTTAGTTTGAGTTTTTTTTCACATTGAGGGCGTTTTCCACCCCCAAAATGGGGAAATTTTTCGTGAAAAATAGCACTTTTCACTTGACATGACCACCAAAAATTTAGAAATGAAAAAAAAATTATTAAAGACCGTTGGGGGGAGGATTTAATGATACTTTGACTAAATTTTAATGGTACTTGATTTCAGATCATTTCTAGCTGAGATACAGTTAACACCGCAAATCGTGTTTTTCCAAAGGCGTTCTTGGAAAAGCTTTGTCACCGGCTTGTTTGTGGATATTTTTGCGTACAAATTTCACGGAATGTTCTTGAAATGACACTTAAAAATGTACAAAAGGTTTCAATAAATTTACTCTATTCATATAGATGAAAAAAAATCGCAAAAAAGTGTTTTTTTTTCACGCTGAAACGCCTACCCTGTCCTTAAAAGACCATCTGCAAAATTATCAGAGCTGCGATTTTAGGATATCTAGATCAATGGTAATTCGTCGTTCTTTTTGTATTCCTGGACGTTAAGGAATCAGCACAGTGTAAAATTTTCAAAAAATCAATTTTTTTGCCTTATCGGATAGTATAGATGGTTATAAACATGGATCTGGCATCGCCGATTGATCGTAACTGGAACGAATAAAGAATAAAGAACGATCATTGGGGCAATTCTGGGGCAGACAGTTCTCCATGTTTGTGCTCAGCTACTCTCTTTGAATGGTAGAACCGATAGAATAAAATATATATCGCGACTTTTCTGATTACATAATATACCGTAACGATCATAGTAGTCTTTTGAGGATTCAACCCTCCGTGGCCACACTATATTGTTCGATGATGTTGATATTTGCATCGTTGGAATGCAACGAAAGATAACTTTTGTTTAATTTCTTACATTTTGTTTCGCTGACTTAAGGTATGAAAATCACTCGAATGATTTTTCCTATATTCACTAGAGATCTACGACCTCTAAATCTCGCGGCTCAAATTCACCTGAGGAAATTCGGGAAATGAGAAGAAAAAACATTATTTTTCTCGCATTCCAACTATGCAAACTTCAACGCCATGTACTTTTACGTAACGCAAACTTTCCGTAACTTGAATTGCCAAATTGTTACACATATTATTTTATAAAGGAGAAACATGATGCAGCAGTATTGGCCCTCGTATAAATTAAAAAAACAAAAGAGACATGTCAAAAACAAACTGATGTCGAATCAATTTCCAGATTGAAGAAAAAAACGCTTATCACGGATTGAGGTTGCAAACAAACTGAGATGCCTTGTGTCTCGATACAACCGAAACAAAGGCACAGCCACGCCAAACTGCCACTGTGTTTACCACTGACGTTCTCAGAATTTGTACTTTTTATTTTCCAAATTTTTCGCAGGTCGGCGAATTGATAAAAGTCGGATTTTTCTCCCGTCACGCCTGACAGCGAAACAAAGCTCGACAGTAAACACATAGAAAACCACTGCCGATCGAAGGTGCTATAATTCTCCAATGGGTCAATCACGGTTGTTAAGCATTATTGACTGAAGTCAGGGAATTTCGGTTCTGACTGTTCCAAGTTTTCTACACAGGTTTTGCAGTTATTCCAGGAAGATTAGCGTTAAACAAAGAGCATATTTTTTTTTTAAGTGCACTATATTTTTTTTAATGCAATATGAAATGGTAAATATTAAAATTAATTTAAAAAAAACAACGGACAAAGCTGTATTCAAAGCGAATACAGAACCTGTTCTTCATTATAATCAGAAATTGTTATGTCCGTGTCAATAAATGAAAAATAAGTATAAACACTTATCTACAATAATAATTGTGTGGTTGTGTATCATCAAATCGAATGCAAATGTATAGAGCTTTAGAGTTAATTCAGGAGAGGGAGCCAAAGTCAAAACGACTTTTCTCAAACTCCCCGGAATCATAATTCTACTTACAATTATTCGATTTTCAATTTCAAAAACCAAAATTTCCGTATTTGCTGTACCTACCGTACAGCATGGTTGTTTTGGGTTAAAAAATTTTTTTTTACATTACAATGAATAATATAAATACTAAAAAAGTACAGAAATATTTATTTTCATACTTTTCATTTTTTATTCAAGTCGGTTTAATTTTTCGTAATTCTTGCAAAAAGTTAATTGCAAAAAAAATTCCAGAGAATTTTCAAAATTCCCTGACTTTTTCCTAATTATTCCTTTCCTTTCAGGATCAAAGAAAATTCCGCGATTTTCTCCGCTCTTCCGTGTTTTCCGTATGCGTAACAGGGCCAACGGGTACCAAGCTTGGCGCAACGTCGCGTAACAAAGCGCCAAAGCCTCCAATGTTCATCATTGCGACAATCGTAAGCCTCGCATCCTTCGACTTACGCGACGGATGGGAAACGGATAAAGGGCTTATTGGTAGCAATACCTATATCGCTGTTGGCCGTGCAGCAGCGCGATGATGGCCAGTAGCCTCTCGATGAATCCCGTCTCTTGTTTGGACGCGGTAGCGATGGCGTACTTTTGTTGCAGCTCCGTATTGGCCGTGTACAGACTGACGTATTGAGTGCGAAGCAGCGACAAGTGTTGTTGCCATTTTTGGGATTCCGCCGAGTCGTCTGCGCGAGGCATACATGAGGTTTTGACATTTGAGCCCGAAACATGGAAGAAGAGTGCCAGATGGAAAACTCACCCATAATACGAGGAAAATATCAGAGCAATCGAGAGGACAGTCAAGAAGTACGCTCGTAGCGAAGAAAATAATGTTGCATGACAGTTTTCAGCTTTTCCTTGACAGGTCCAGTGAACGGTATCACAAGTCGGATGAAACGTTGCCTTCGGTGTACACTCTTACGATACTCCTCGTGCGATTCAACGGCGATTGTCCGGAGGGTTCCAATTTGACGTAGGGTGGTTGTAAAAAAAAAACGTTTCGCCTATAAAAACGCCCATGAAGTTTCATCTACGGACAACGGCCGATAAGGAATAATTAAAGCCAACTGATGATAATAGACGGAAGAATCAGGAAGAATCGATAAATCGAGAATCGACGGTGTCTCCTAATTGCATAGTTTCTTTTTTCGAGACGTTGGTCATCTGATGGACAGCGCTGGAACTATACTCGTGTTGGATTGGTTTTGCGAAACCGCTCCAGAGGACGGGACTGTGCTGGGACAATTGGCGGAAGGGTCAAAAGGCCCAAGATACGACGATGGATATTTTAGTATTAAGGGGTTAGGCTACTGAAAATGACGAAAACTCGTTCAGAGCTTGAGGCAACTCAAATTGAAGAGGAAAATTCAACGTATGGTGCAAGAGTCGCAGATTGAGGGTAAACTTATGATTGCAACGATAGAACTGCTGGCAAAACTTTAAACGCGGTTTTCTTGTAATTATGTCTTTCCAAACGGTGTACACGATTTTTCCATGTCTAAAGAACCGATTGACCTGAAATTCGGTAGACTTATTCAGTGTAATAGTGGTTTAGTCTTGACCCCCGTTTTTCTTCTTAACATTTTTTTTAATTAGTTATTAACAATAATGTCATTTTACTTCGAAAAATCGAAAAAAAATTCAAATATTTTTGAATGTTGTTTTTTGAAGGGTTGTTTTTTGAAAATGGACAGAAAATAATTTCCTAAACTTTTATTTTTTTACATTTTTTTGACGGTCGAAAATGTCTTCGAACAAGAATGAAGAACAAGTGAAGAATGTTGTGTCAAAATTTGAGACGGATAGCTTGAAAATTCTTCCTTTGAGAGTGTACACCGATTTGAAAAACGACGTTTCGAGAAAAACGCGATTAAATATTCGGGTGCGGGATTTTCATATAAATTGTCTACTTACGATCAATCGACGATGCTAGGTCCATGTTTATAATCGCCTATACGATCGGATAATGCAAAAAAAATCAATTTTTTGGAAATTTTACACTGTGATTATCCCTTCAATGTACAAAGATTTTTCAATCATCTTGCTTATTCCTTCAATTTTTTTTTTATATAACTCTAATTTTCGGGCCGTCACAATAGCCTAGCGCCTTAAAGGATTTCTATGATAAAATAGTATTATAAAAAATATTATTCAGAAAAGTTGCGACAAATTTTATTCCAAAAACGTTCTCCGGAGGGCAGACCTGTGCTGGGAAAATTTGCGGAAAGATTAAAAGGCGCAAGATACGAAAATGGACATTTTCCGATAGAAGAATTTTCATTATAAATAATGATTATAAAAAATATTTTTCTCATAAAAAATGTACTATACACTTTTATTTATTAAAAAAAGTAAGTATCCGATACTCTACATAGAAGGAGAACGTCGTCTTATATTTTTCACATGCAACGTGTGCGTTTTCATGCGTAGTAAATTGGCCAAAATTTTTTTAATTCACATCTCGTTTCGTTTACATGTGGCGACGTCGCAACATCGAACTCGTATTTTATTATTATTAAGGGCCTGTACAAGGTCAACATAACCTCACAAATTTTCCAATCCAATTTTCTCATAGATGATTACATTTTTTTTAGGAAAAACAAAGCATTAGGCTCTGGAGAATTTCCTGAGACAGAGCTTGATAATTTCCTCTTGCCGTAAATACTATTCATCTTTGATAAATCTCTGTTCGAAAATTTCAGCTATCTCTCTCGCACTCATATATCATGGGTAGATCATCTACTCCGCCTTAAGGGCTGCATCTACCTAGAAGCCCGAAAAAATAGCCGGATTCTGATTTTTTTCTGGGAAACGGTTGGTGAAAAAGAAACGCATTTTTTTAAACAGAAAAGTACATATATTGAAAGCCTTAAAAAATACAGAAAAACAACAAAAACGTGGCCGCCGGCAAATGATGAAATTTTTCGCAAGGTTTGGCGGTGGACACTCTCCAGTTTAAACGATCCATCTGAAGTCCAAAAACCAAACGGGTTATTCAAGTTAACAATAAATACGAGTCGTTGACGACCGTCGATTTTTTTAAGCATTTTTCTTTAGCAACGTGGCGACGAATCGAAACTCAAGCATACAACATCTATAGAAAAAGTCGTCATTTTTACGTCACTATTAAGAAATGAAGATCGATTTTTTAAAAGTGAGATCGTCAACGACCTTTCAATGTTTCTTATCGTATCTCCTGTAAATTTGAAAACAATCCATCAAGTGATTTTCCAGATAGCATGTCCACCAACTTTGAAAACAGTGTTTCGAGAAAAACGCGTCCAATGTTTGAGGCATGGAGGCTAGAGTGGGAGGAGGCCGATCTGTGCATTTCAAAGTGGCTACAAAAATGTGGTCAGACCGGGATGGCGCCACGATCTCTAAACCCCGAGCAGGAAGCTGAGTATCGATGTCTTGTAAGAGAGATGGAAGAGGATCGAATACGCATCCCAGCAAGCAGTGCAGCGAGATCGCGCGCAAAAGTTACCCCCTCTCTGGTCTCTTACGCGCCCATCACACAATCATAGTAGCGCGTGTCCGTGAGCAAGCGACGCTCGGACATCTTCGGAAAAAGCCGAGCGCGCCGAAGTTTCCCGACCGCTCCTTCGGCAGCTACACCAATACATGGACGCCGAGCTCGTTCATGTGCGGCCAAGCCGAAACGAAGGCTTCGAGGGAAAAAGCAATGTGAGCACGACTCGCGCGTGACGTCACCCGACGGAACGCGCGAGGCTTTTAGATGATTTCGATGCTTATTTAGCTCTTGATTCTCTGCGTTATCAATGTATACAAAAAAATGTATCGGGCACCCTGATCGCTTATTTTTTTAGTTTATACGTTAATGTGAATATAATTATGAATCCAAATTACAACTTATTTATCTTCTAAAAAGTTGTTTACGCTTTACTCACACCCATCCTTATGCCAAATAATTTATAATTAATAAAAGTAAGCGGAAATATATTTACACTCGTATTATTATATTAATTCTCATAGTTTCATCAAGCGATAAAGCAATATCCCCGAAAGCAAGCCAATCAACCATCCGGCCGTGAATCGTCAGTACCAGAAAGTGCATATTCGACAAGCGATGGGATGGTCCCGTTGGTAGCGTTCCTGGCTTCGGTCCGCAGGGGCGCAGGATCGTTTCCCGCGCTCGGTGCTTTTTTTATTATTATTACTATTAATTCTTGTTTGATTAGTTATTTTTATTAAGTTATCATTATTATTTTTATTAGTTATCTTGTAGTGCCGAAAAATGTATGGCACACTCCGACCGCTTATTTTATTAGTTTGTACGTTAATTTCAATGTAATAATAAATCTAAATTACAACTTATGTATCTTCTAAAAAATTGTTTGCGCTTTACTCACACCCGTCTCTATGCCAAATAAATTGTAATTTATAAAAGTAAGCGGAAATATATTTATAGTCGTATTATTATATTCATTCTCGTAAGTTACGATTCGCGGCCGGATGGATGTGGCTTGTTTTTTGGGATAATGCTTTATCGCTTGATGAAAGTATGAGAATTAATATAATAATACGAATATAAATATATTTCCGCTTACTTTTATGAATTATCATTTATTTGGCATAAGGATGGGTGTGAGTAGAGTGTAAACAATTTTTAGAAGACAAATAAGTTGTAATTTGGATTTATTGTTATATTTAAATTAACGTATAAACTAAAAAAATAAGCGATCAGGGTGCCCGATACATTTTTTTGTATACATTGATAACGCAGAGAATCAAGAGCTAAATAAGGATTGAAATCATCTAAAAGCCTCGCGCGTTCCGTCGAGTGACGTCACGCGCGAGTCGTGCTCAGATTGCTTTTTCCCTCGAAGCCTTCGTTTCGGCTTGGCCGCACATGAACGTGCTCAGCGTCCATGTGTTGGTGTAGCGCCGAAGGCGCGTCGGGACACTTCGGCGCGCTCGGCTCTTTCCGAAGATGTCCGAGCGTCGCTCGCTACGAACACGCGCTACTATGATTGCGTGATGGGCGCGTAAGAGGTTAGAGAGGGGGTAACTTTTGCGCGAGATCTGGCTATATATCATTTTGCATCTCTCTCGCACGCAGCCTACTTCTCAAGTATCATGCTGCCTTATGCACAGTTCACTTCTCACTATTTACTTGTTCCGTCTCTGTCAGATGCAGCTCACTTCTCGACGTCTTAGCAATAGTGGCGCCATCCCAGATGACCACATTTTCGTAGCCACTTTTTTCAATTAAAATGATATATACCAGAGAGATTTCCGTAAATGCGTAAAGGTAGAAGAATATTTTTAATATAGCAATGCCCAATGAACAATATGCATTAGGTGCATAATTAACGGTGAAAAAGGCCGATAATAATAATAATGCAATGCGTAATGATAGAAAAATATTTTTATTATGACGGTGTTTAATTGTACAACGAACGGTAGAAAATATCGTGGTATATGGTCGCAAATAAAGGTTATTTCGACAATCACGCCACAAAAACAGACGTAAACACCTTTGTCCTATTCGCTGGTAAGAGGTACGGGGAAAGCACTTCTCCTTACAACATTTATCTTTATTATTGCTTTTTTAACAATGTTAATAAGAACCTGAAAATAAATATAGTGGAAGAGGAATAAAAAAAAGCAATGACCGCATAGTATATGTTTAAAAGGCACCGTTTTGATTGATTTGTCAGTTTGACGAGTTTGTTTTTTTTTTTTAAACATTGTTTTTGCCTTTATTATGCCTGTTATGATATATTGCCTGTTCTACCGGAGCGTTTCAGGTAGTTTTGATTTCTAGAAACGTTGTGCACACATGCACTGGCTGTCAGCAGGTTATTTTTCCATTGCTGTATATCTATATCTACAAGACTACTTCTACTTGCCAGCGCTTCCAGTGGATAAATGAGGAACTACCTTTTTGCCTCACTACCATGGAGCCTAGATACCAGGAGGTTCAGCGAGGCCTTTCAACGCGTCCCCAAAACGAGAACAAGAAATTATGGCGCTGGGGTGCTCCGGCACCTATATGTATATAGATATACACTAAACATGGGTGCGATCGAAGACAGAACACAGATGATGTACCTAACCCTCATTAGTGTTAAGGGATAACACCGCTCTAGGATTTTGGAAACACGTTTTCTTTCCTAAAAATACTTTGGTGTCATAAAAAAAATATGCAATTGGTCCTGTAGCCATTTTTTTAATTTAAAGGTTCAATTATCGATTTGGCCGCAGCGCCTTGGAGCGCGCGCCGAGTTGCTCGTACAACTGAAACGTGTTTTTCTCGAAACCACTTTTTTCGATCTCGGAAGACGGATTACTCGACCACCTTTGCATGCATCGATTCGAAATGTTGATAGCAGCTTCACAATTATATTCTTTATGGGAGTACGTAGCCGTTTTTTGATTGAATGTAAACTTTTTTTTATAAACAATTTACTGCTTTTTTTTGGCAAAAAATCGATTTATTTCCTTCAAAGTGCGCTATTTTTGCAAAATTTGAAAGCAAATTTCTAGGTAGTCTCATAGCTAATAATATATAAATTATCATTTTTTTGGTTTTTGTTTCAGGTATTATATTTTACGAGTAAACCGTCCTGCCGTGAAGCTATATGTAAAAAAAACACGTTTTTCTAGATCGGCTGTATCGCCGCCATTTTGAGTTTGAGTTTGAGATATTTTCTCGCTTTTGCGTTTTTTTTCCGAACCGTCATGAGGAAATTATGAATCGGCGGATATTTCGACGTTTGATGTCACGATCGGTCTGTCGTGAGGTTAGAAACTCATCCGATCACTTTCACCTCGTTGACCAATATATGTAGGTGCCGCTGCACCCCAGCGCCATCACTTCGGGACATTTTCGGGGACGCTTTTTTCAGCGCCTTTGCATTGCCGCTGAACCTCCTGGTATCTAGGCTCCATGCTCACTACGATGACACTTTCCACCATGCAAAAACGCCGGAGTTTCCAGGCCTGCATTGAGAAAAAAGAATCGTTGAATGTGCAAAATGCATTTTGGTGTCTCGAAATTTTGTTGTTTTTACAGTTGCTCAGACATGCTAAATAAGCAGATAGTTTAAATGTATCTTTGGTTACTGCCCAACTATACCATTTTGTTAAACCAACTGAATTTTGGATGGATGAACAAACTTTTTTTTTCAGCGTGTATGTAAGACCGCGTCCTAATCTTATGGATCGGAATTCTCTTTTTGATTTTCCGAAAGAACGAGCAATTACCAACCGATTGGAATGGACTACCAAACGCTACCAAACGATCATCAAACGATTCGTAAAAAAAGTTCGATTAGTCAGAGCCAATTTGCTGCCCGGTTTTTTTATTATCGATTTTTTGAAAAACAACAAACGACCACGAAACGATTTGTAAAAAAAAGTTCGATTAGTCAAAGTGGGGGGGGGGGGGGGGCAACTTACTGCCCGATTTTTGATTATCGATTTTTCGAAAAACGGAGAACTACCAAACAATTTGAATGGAGTACCAAATGCTTCCAAACGACCACCAAACGATTCGTAAAAAAAAATGTTCGTTTAGTCAAAGTGGTTGGGGGGGGGCGGGATTTACTGCCGAATTTTTGATTATTGATTTTTCGAAAAACGGAGAACTACCAAACGATTTGAATGGACTACCAAACGCAATTTTCAAATGTTGTCCAAAAGTCGGCAAAATGGGTACCAAATGTCCGCCCGGAAGTTATCTTAAAGTTAACAATTATCGCAAAAGATAACTGCTGGGCACATGATAACTTATAGGTAACTTCCAAGCGGACATTTGGTACTCACTTGGACAACTTCTGGTCAATTATTTGGAAATTGCTACCTGGGAAACGACCACCAAAGGATTCGTAAAAAAAAGTTCGATTAGTCAAAGTGGCGGGGCTAACTTTGGCGAGCTCAATCGCGGCACGACCACGCGCCGTGCTGCCCTCTAGGCCGCTTCGCTTGAAAGCGAGATCAAAGCGAGGGTGTCAAAAAAACTCGGTGCCATCAACCGGCGTTTTAAATTTTAACTGTCATTCGCAATTCCTTACGAGCTTTTGTCGCGTTTATTGAATTCTTTTTCGCAATAACAAAAGTACGTTTTTTCGCGTTGGTCGCTATGAATAAAATAGACAATCGTCGGAAATATTTTGTAACGGGTTCGAAACAATTCCCGTGCTGAACAATTGATAGTCGTGAAGGTAAGGTATAAATGAAATTCACAATAATTCACGTATTGAAGAGATTAGGAACCTTAAAAACTTATCGAATTTGGACGTAGATATTCAGTGCAGAAAATATTTCTCAAATTACGAAATTAACTCGATCATTCGATTTTCTAGTCACGTAATTAACTCTAGGGCATGTTCAAGGTCAACATAACCCCACGAATGTTCAGTGTTTTCTTATAGATAGATCAGTTTTTTTTCGGAAAAACGAAGCTTTAGGCTCTGTAGAATTCACTGAGGCAAAGCTTGAAGATTTTGTTTCGTCCTAATTGTTATTACTCTCTGAGAAATTGCTGTTCGAAAAATTGCAGCTATCTCTCTCGCACTCATATGTCACGTGGCACATCTCTTCGTCTTGATAGCCAAAATTGCCGACGGTGTTAAAACTTTTTCTCAATGTAAAAAATCGTAGAAATCATAGGCATCCGAACAATAATTTTCAACATGGCTGCCCAATTTACGGATCGTTATTCCCATTACGTTTCAGAGAAAATACTTGTCCTACACGATGTAGAACGATATTTTTCTGGCGTGTTGAGGCGAAGTAGAAGTACCACGTGACATACGAGTGCGAGAGAGAGCCGAAATTTTCGAACACAGAATTCTCGTAGACGAATAATACGAAGGGCAAAATAAAATCGTTAAGCTCCGCGTCGTCGAATTCCACTAAGCCTGATGGTGTTTTCCCGAAAAACACAACCATCTGGGAGAAAACTCCGTTTGAAAATTTGCGAGGTTATGTTGACGGGTCCTAGGACTGCAAGCCACCATGGTGGCTTTATCATGAGTACTTTAATATCAACAAAGTATTGTAAATGACTTTGATGCCATTAAGGGGTAACTGTAGAATTTTCAAAAGATTAATTTTTTTAGTGGCGTAAGAAATGCCTCAAACCATCTAGAATGAGGGAAAAAAAGTTTGGTGCCTGTAAAAAAAAGGCCCACTGGTCCATGTGGCTCCGTGATGGCAGTTGCCAGCCCTTGTTCGGGATGTCGACCGTTTTTCTTGGAACGTAATTTTTCAAAACGGCACAAAGCACAACTCCAACAATTTTGATTCTATTCAGTCCAAATTTTGAGCACATCTTTGAAATAACATTCCAACGAGAAATACATCCGGGGTTTTCCATGAGATAATTATAACACTATTTATTAACAAACGGTTGTCCTTTTTTTCTGTCGAAAATTGAGTTTTCACTTTGAGTGCTTGCCGTTTGCAGCAAAATTAATATTTTCAGAATTCCCTATGTCTCTACCTATACTCATGTATATTAATAGAATTTTTTTTTTAATTCAACATTCCAATTCGCATCAGTTATACTGCGTGCCGCTGAGCGTTTTAAATTCAACGTGCCTTGCATGAATGGCTCCAGTGTCACCATTTGGTACAATGTTTCAATATAATTTTGTTTTGTTCAGTTGAAGGTATGACTAATAACCAGGGTTGCAAATAATGCATTACTTTTTGTAATGCATTGGCGTTTTCATTACTCAGTACTTTACATTTTGTAATGAAAAACAATTTCATTACCCATTACATTACATTCAGTAAAGTAACAAATTTCCATTACTCATTAAAGTAAATTTTGTAATGTAAACAATTTCCATTACTCATTACGTAACACTTTGTAATGTAAAAAAATTCCATTACCCATTACATTGCATTTTGTAATGAAAATGTTTCACATTACAAAATGTAATGTAATGAGTAATGGAAATTGTTTACAATACAAAATATAATGTAATGAGTAATGAACATTTTTTACATTACATAATCCAATGTAATGAGTAATGGAAATTGTTCATGTTACAAAATATAATATCATGAGTAATGGAATTTTTTTACATTACTGAATGTAACGTAATGGGTGATGAAATATTTTTTCATTACCCGTTAAAAAAGTCATGAATAATGCATTACTTTTTCACTACAAACTTCGCAACCCTGTTAATAACATACTTCAATATCATAATTCTCCGACTTGTCCTTCCACTCCAACAAAAATCGCTTCATTTTAACATGGTTGAAGTTTGCATCGTTGGAACGCTATGAAAATTCTTTTCAATTTCGTTTGCTAGATTTTCGCAGCTTGAATTCACCAGAAGAGACTTGCGAGATAAAAAAAAATAAAAAATGTGTTACATTCGAACGGTGCAAACTTAATCGTCATTCATTTGAGACGTTTACAGTCGTGTTATGCCTAAGATGGTAATCTTAGGTATGGTAATCAAGATGGTAATCTTAGGCATAACGCGCCTGCAAACATCTCAAATGAATGACGTTGAAGTTTGCACCTTTAGAATGCAACACATTTTTTATTATATTTTATTTCGCAAGTCTCTTCTGGCAAATTCAAGCTGTGAAAATCTAGCAAACGTTTTTCAGGATTCTTATTTAGCGATCTACGAGAAATCCACAAACATGATTTTGGATACGATGAAAATAGGAAATTGAAAAGAATTTTCATAGCGTTCCAACGGTGCAAACTTCAACCACGTTGAAATGAAGCGATTTTTGTTTGAGTGGAAGGACAAGTCGGAGAATGATAATATTCAAGGATGTTATTAGCAGGGTTGCGAAATTCGTCATGAAAAAGTAATGCATTACTCATGACTTTTTCAATGGGTAATGAAAAAATATTTAATTACCCATTACATAACATACAGTAATGTAAAAAAAATTCCATTACTCATTGCATTATATTTTGTAATGTGAACAATTTCCGTTACTCATTACCAGAAGAATTGAGATTTTTCGTGAGTAACGATAGCCTTGGCCGATACTCGGATGGGTGACCAAGGCGTGCCTCTTGCCATCTACGTACTAGAAGTTTTCTTAACCTTCCGACGGTAAAGCAACAAAAACTGAAATGTCCTATACATCGGAGCATTTTTTCCGCTGTTTCCCTGTGCCCTGGAAGCTACAGGTTCATCGTCCGTTTCCCACAACTACCCTGACTTTTTCCCCAGATGGAGTCTCGCCTGTCCAAGCCGAAGCCCACCATCCTGAGGAAAGTTGCAGATTCGTGCGAAGGGAAGGCCGGCCCCAGTTCCCTCATCGCACCGCTCACTGTCCCCCAGCGGACGAAATGTCCGAAGAGTGGTCCGGGCGCCTTGGGCAAGTCCAAGAGCACTTTGCACTTGAATAGGAAAGTCTCAGACGAGAGTGGTCTGCCTGCCAAGCAGTCGTTGTTGCGCTCGCGGACGAGCGCCGCGATAGCGCGTCCCGGCCAGTCCAAGGTCAGTGCCAAAAGATGCGGAACAGTTGCATCAGGGCCAGAGACCAAACGAGCAACGGTTGACACGGCGAGCGAAAGAACCGCGACTCATGGAGCCGGTGTAGGCGGAGTTTCGAGCGCGACCGGTGGAAAAGCGGATGTCGCGAGTGGCGCAAAGATCGTGGCCAGGCCTAGCAAGTGGGACGTCCGAGGTCGCTTGGACCTGTGCAACGCGGAGCTGGCACGTTTGCGAGAGAAGCACAGGGCGTGCGCTCAGCTGGAGAACATCGCGAACGAGCTACGTTCCAGAGAGGCGAGCAGCAACGCCAAAGTTCACGAGATCGAGCACGCGACCGCAGTGCTGAGCGAGGAGCTGGAGACGACCAAGCGGAAGTACTTGAATGCCCTACGAAATCACGAGGACGCGAAGATTAAATTCGACGAGTCTCGACGAGCCTGTCGAACAGCGAGGGAAGCTCTTCGGGACAGCGAGAAGACGTACGAAGGTCAGAAAAAAATAATCGACGATCAAACGACTAAGGAGAAGGATTTGGAGACACAGGTGAACGAGCACGCGCACTCGAATGTCGAATTGTGCCGAAAGACCGAGGATCTTCAGTCGCTGATCTACGAGATGGACCAAGATCGAAGAGTATTGCGCAACATGGTACAAGACCTGAAGGGTAACGTCAGAGTGTATTGCCGTGTCAGACCGCGACTTACCCAAGAGTCCGACAAGATTCGCTGCCCGATAAATTTCATCGACGAGTCCACGATGGAAATAGGACGCGCCGATTCGCCCTCGGATTCTTCGAGTTACGCCGGTAGACCGCGAGCCGCGAAGCATGAATTCTCCTTCGACAAGATATTCGCACCCTCGGCTACGCAGGCTGAGGTCTTCGAGGAGTTCTCGTCGCTCGTGGTATCGGCCCTCGAGGGCTTCAACGTCTGCGTATTCGCGTACGGCCAGACTGGCTCTGGTAAAACGTACACGATCGAGGGCGGTGAGACCCACGAGACCGAGGGTGTCATACCGAGGACTGCCAGGCACGTCTTCCAAGAGATGAAACAGTTCGAGCTCGTCGGTTGGCGGTACAAAGTAGAAGCGAGCTTTTTGGAAATTCACAACGAGCACATACTCGATCTATTGGACCCTCGACTGAAGCATCACGAAATTCGCACGACGGACGTCACGGGTCGTGATCTCTGCGTGACGGATCTTCGGGTAGTCGAGGTTGCTAGTCCGGAGGAAGTGCACGAGTGCCTTCGTACGGCGGGGCAAAATCGACTGGCCGCCAACGAAAGATCGAGGTCGCATTCCTTAATGAGAATTCGCATTGTCGGTGAACACACCGCCAGGAACGAACGATCACTCGGTTATCTCAATCTCGTCGATCTTGCCGGCTCTGAACGCCCGAAGAGCGAAGACGCCGCAACGCAATATGTCGATAAATCTCTCGCTATGCTGGGAAACGTTATTGTTGCTCGCCTGAAGAAACAAGATCACACGATCTATGGAAATTCGAAACTTACGCGTCTGTTGATGCCCTCTCTTGGTGGAAACTCGAAGACCGTTGTCTTGCTCAATGTCTCGCCCCTCGACGAGGCTTTCAACGAGACCCTCAATTCGTTGCGCTTCGCCAGTAACGTCGTCAGCTGCAAAACTAGCCAGATCAAACGGACGCGGTCGGTGCTCAACAATAGTACATGAAAGAGCCCAGGCTTCTCATCGGGTATCTTCAACAGGGCAATGGCACGTGAAGCAGATCTAAAAAAGTTCCATACTAGGACGGGTAGTTATGAAGATCGCCAAATATGAACATGTGATACGCGATGATTATTTTTTTTATAACTTTTGCCGCAAACGATGCAAAATCTATCGGTACTCAAAGGAGTTTTTTTAAAATACTTTTTCTTGTATATATTTATTTTTTGTTTTCCGGGAACCGATGAATTGCATTGTCCGAAAGTATTTATCGTCGAAGAGAGCTTAATAGTCACTACATTGATAAGTAAAATTGGGAAGATGAAATTGATTGCACTACATTAATAAGCCCATAGACAAGTGAACATTTTTTCGGCAAACCGAGACTGATTACTCGGAGTTAAAGAGAAACGGAACGAAAATGGAAAAGGGAGGATAGGGTCGTTCCGAAAAACCATTTATCCGAGAATGCGGACTTGCTACTTTCAGTTTTCTTGCGTGATTGATGGTATTCCGACACGGCGGCCTAGCTAGAAAAAAAATTGATATGTGAATGTATGAATAGGGGGCGTAAATAAAACAGTACTGTGATAAAATGAATAATGCAAACCAATGAATTTGGACTCTGAACGCTAATGTCTCGGGCAATTGTTGTCACACGTTTGAGGTGTTAGGCTACTGTGCCAAAAATCAGGGTTATTTGAAAAAATGTATTTTGAAAGTATAAGTAAGATTATCGAAAAATCGTTCGGCCATTTATTTGTATGTTAACAAATTTGTGTACGAAATTTCATAAAAATTTGTAATAATAAAACATTCATAAACAATCTCGTGAAGGACCTTTGAATGTTAGGGGCTCAACGGTGTACTTGATTTTGACCACCCGGTTGATCGGAAACAAGGAAAACGAGTTTTTTTCTTCTTGAAATAGATAATATTGGCTAAGAGATGACCGAGCTTTTCTTTGTAATCGTGCTTGAATTATAAAAAAATGTTTTAAAATGTTTTTCCGATTTTTCGAAGAAAAATTATATTGTTAATAACTATAAAAAAAAACAATAATATTAAGAAGCAAAACGTCGGTCAAGACTAAACTACTATTCCAGTAAATAAGTGTACCAAATTTCAAGTCAATCCGTTTATCGGATGACGAGAAATTGTGTACAGCGTTTAAAAAAATATAGTTTCGAAAAAAAACGCGTTCATGGGATACCACCATTGTAAACGTCTAAAATGGAGCGATTTTTCGCAATTTTTTTTAGGTGGAAGGACAAGTCAGGATAGTATTCAAGGATGTTATTAGCCATATCTTCAAGCGAAGAAAAAAAATTATATCACCATATGTTGGACATTCCCCCTCAATTTGAGTTGCCTCAAGCCACGAACGAGAGTTTTGACATTTTGATATTGACCTAACTACTAGAAAACTTATTTAGAAACAAAATGCGTTTTGCTCGCGAGGAAAACCCTAGTAGTTGTGAATTACCCTGTACAAAATGTCGAATGTACACGCAGATTGGTATCTACCTTACCGACCGTCGGTACATCAGATTCCTGCCTAAAATCAGAACTGTCGCAGCCTCGTTTTTTCATGGAAACTCCACTAAGGTTTGCATTCCCATACTTTGAAATTCTCCGATAAACAAGGTTACTCTCCACCACGTCCACATGTTCGAACATCGCATCCGCGAGTGAATCTTATATTGCTACTTCGCAATTGTAAATCCTGAAAATGGAAAAACTCGATACGAGGGATGCTGAGAAGAATAGCGAGGGCGGAGGGAAAGATCCTTACGCGTATCTCGATCGCGACGACTTCACATCCGAGAAGTACAAAATTGAAGTTCGAGGCCTGCCGAAGTTTTACGGTATCGGCGAATTGAAGAAATTTTTCAACGAAAAACTCGAGCTCGCTACGAACAAAGTCAAGCCGCCGAGGAGAGGCAGCGATTGGATTTACGTTTGCTTTCGAAGCGAAGAGACACGAGAGCGCGCCATCGCGACGATCAACGGTTTGACCTGGAAAAATTGCAAGCTCACGGCGCAGGTAAAACTGTCGATTTTCTCGTCTGTACTTTGAATTTTAATTGTCGTACGATTTATCCAAAGGCAGCCAAGCCGGCGCCTGATCCTTTCGTCAAGAGGAAAATTGAAGCCAGAGAAAAGGCGTCCAAGCGAGCGAGGACCGAAGAAAGCGAGGAATCTTTGACGCCGGCGGAGAAAGTCAAGAACAGCACCACTCCTCTGTGGAATGTTCCCTATGAGGAGCAGGTGAGATGACAACTGCGGAGAATGTTCGAGAAGCATTCGAGATGGGTCTTAAAATTTCCTGGGGGCGATTCTTAAAGATTTACAACATGCAACGTTCCGGTGATTCGAAGAGACAATGAAGAAAATTAACTAACGCTACCTCGTTATGGCTTGGATTGAATTATTCAAACTTTTCGCGAATTTTTCCTGTAGTGTGGGAATAATAAACTGGCCATGCGTTTTTCTAGAGTCTTGCACAAAGATTTTGCAGTAGAGAAAAATATGATTTCTCAAAATTCCATTTTGAGTACTGCAGAATGAACATAATTAAATTCTGAACACTATACACGCCTAAACAACTTTTTGTGCATCCCGGAAATGAGAAAAAAAATCAAAACTGCATTTTAAAGTGGAAAAATGAACTTTAATTCCATTGAAACAAAATTCTACAGTAGTGTTCTGTATTCGAAATTTAATTGTCGTCGTTCTGCTGCAGTAAAAAAGGAGCTTTGATTTTTTCTTCCAGACTGTTCAAATTTTCTGTGGCGGATGCCACTGGTCACAAAAGTACGCTATATGTTTTTTTCACAGAGAAATTGAAAAAGCTATTAGGGGAGGGTGGGGGTTTGAGCGTGAAAAAAAAACACTTGCGAATTTTTTTCATCTATATGGATAGAGTAAATTTATTGAAACCTTTTGTACATTGTTAAGTGTCATTTCAAGAACATTCCGTGAAATTTGTACGCGAAAATATCCACAAACAAGCCGGTGACAAAGCTTTTCCAAGAACGCCTTTGGAAAAACACGATTTGCGGTGTTCACTGTATCTCAGCTAGAAATTATCTGAAATCAAGGACCATTAAAATTTAGTCAAAGTATCATCAAATCCTCCCCCAACGGTCTTTGATCATTTTTTTTTTATTTCCAAATTTTTGGTGGTCATATAAAGTGAAAAGGGCTATTTTTCACGAAAAATTCCGCCATTTTGGGGGTGGAAAACCCCCTCAATGTAAAAAAAAATCTTAAACTAACCGTTGGGGGTAGGTATTTTATATGTAAAAAGTGTGTACTAAGTTTGAAATAAATCGGTCATGTAGTTTTTAAATGGCAGTGAACACGGACTTTGAAAAAGTGGTTTCGAGAAAAACACGTTTGAAGTCTAGAGAAGTCGGAGCTACAGTGTTAGAGGTGCGGGACTAAATAGTCAATAACATCGAGAGTTTTGCTCTGATTGACTTGAAATTTTGGGATTATATGCTTGAAATGTTTAACTATAAGAAAAGACAAAAAAATCGATTTTTCAAAAGTGCCAACCCCTACCCTCCCCTTAAATTCAATATTTTTCTCGATCGCGAAATCTCAGTTCCAGATACAAAAAAAAACATATGGACTTATACATATGTCCCAAAGTACTTTCTTCAAACTATAGGCGAATTTTTTACAATCGTTCCTCGACTTTTTCTCCTCGAAGACAAAAAAACCTTTGCAAAAGTAGGCTCTAATTCATTAGATAACTGATAGATATTTTTTTACACTATCGACAGTTGGTCATCATTTTTATTATGACGTTGAAGTTTGCATCGCTCGATTGCAACGAACATTTTTTTTCTTTACTTTCCCAAATTTCGTTTGGCAGATTTGAGCTGCAAAAATTACGCAATCATTTTATAGGATTCTTACTTAGCGATCCAGAACAAATTTGCAACCTTTGAGTTTTGGATAGCGATGAAAATACGAAATTGAAAAGAACTTTCGTTGCGTTCCACCGATGCAAACTTCAACCCCATTTTTGATTCGCAGCATCAAAGAGAGTCTAATTTTTCAGCTGGCGATGAAGGCGAAGGATATCAGATCGATTCTGATGAACATGGGCCAAGGATTGCTCCGCGAGAATAAGGGGCTCTCCGAGTGGATAGAGCGACAAAAATCCTTGCACGATGGTTTACCCTGCCAACTATTGCCCATTCTGAGCGCAGAAGTTACGGAAGGATACAGGAACAAATGTGAATTTACAATAGGTAAGTCCCTGGTCTGAAATTTCGACGAATAAGTTGGAATTCGCTATTCGTCACGCCAAGTGGTTCGAATGAACGTTCCAAATGCAATTTCGTCGTGCTGAGAGTTCCGAATTTTTCTGCGAGCAGGCAAAAGTCCAGACGGAACGGAGATAGTGATTGGATTCAGGCTATCCAGTTACGCAGCAGGATCCACGGCGGTTGGGCCAATAGACGAGCTTCGCCACATTCCCGAAAGAATGAAATCTGCGATGAAAGTAAAGCATAAATTTGTCTGTACAGAGGGCAATTAACGGGGCGTGGATTAACCGAGGTATACGCGTTTGTAGATACTACAAGAATTCATAAGAAATTCTGAATTGACAGTCTTCAATCCGGTGGATCACAGCGGATATTGGAGGCAAGTTACCGCCCGTACGACTCGTCAGGACGACTTGATGTTGATCATTGGAATAAATCCCCAGGATCTCAGTATCGAGGACCTCACCAAGCTCAAGGGCGAGATTCGTGACTTCTTCGAGACCGGAAACGGCAAACGCATCCATGTTACTTCTCTCCATTTTCAGACTATTGGCAAAAAGTTGGTGCGATCTGTCGCGACAATTGCCTAAAAGCGAACTTTTTCACTTATTTCGCAATCGTTTTAGGGAAACGGGCGGAGAGGGTGGTGGGACGATCGAACATTTGAGCGGTTCGGAATACATCGAGGAAACGTTGCTCGGAATGACCTTCCGCGTTTCGCCACAGGCTTTCTTTCAAATTAACACGGCCGCGGCTGAAGTCCTTTACAAGGCTGCGATCGACTTGGCGGAACCGAACGAAGAGACGTCATTGCTCGACGTTTGCTGCGGGACGGGAACTATAGGTCTCTGCTTCGCCAAGGTTCGTCCCGACGTTTTGATTCTTCCATTAAGGGGCTATACCAGCGTGAACGCTGAAAATTTGGGTGATTTTCGGGAATTTTTTTGAAGAAAAGTACTCAATTAAATGTTTCGGAAAATTAAGAATATATTTGGCTATATTTTACCTATGTTACATGATTTTTTCATAGAAAAATATTGAGCTCCAAGTGAATTATGCGCTGCCTTCGGAGGCGCAAAAAAAAGTTCCTCCATTGCTGACATGATTTCGGCCGATTGAGTAGCTGAAACCGAAAAAAGAAAAAATGTTAAAGTGGAAGGTATTTCTTGTACAACGACGAAGGATTTTCGAAAAATATCAAAATCTAACAAAATCGCGCAGTTATGAAAAAAAGTCTGTTTTCTTGCCTTAAAATGGTCGTGTTTTTCAATGCCAAATCGTCAATTTTCATCCAATCCAAAATATCCTACGTCATTGTAGAGTAAATATATTCAAGAGTACACAGTTCAAATTTCAAGTAAATCGGATAATTGCTCTTTGAGTTACAATGTCAGCAAAATCTCATTTCGAGAAAAACGCATTTAAAGATTTAACTATCGATCTTTGCAAGATAAAATGATGGAGATACGGCCTTGAAATTTTTACAGGATATTCTTGAAAGTATAAACTGTCAAAAAGGGCAAAAAAATCGATTTTTTGAAAGTGTCACACTGGTATAGCCCCTTAATCGGGAACGCGCTGCACCAACCGCTGTCTTAGTTATCCTTCATGTCATCCATTTGTCTCCAATATACGAAAAAATTATATTTAAAAAAAACAAGCTTTTATTTAATGTAGTAAAAAGTAGAAAAGATTTTCTTTTTACCTAATCACCTCTATGTGACTATGAATAAAAGCTTGGGACGCTCAACTTTATAAATGTTTTAGTACATAAAATAAAAGCTTGTTTATTAAAAGTATTTTTTTTTACATATCCATTATTTTCTTCTTTTCAGTCTTCAATTTATTCGACTAGTTAGTGGTTACTAACTAAGTTATAAACTACTGGTTACTAACTAGTTGTTTATTTGTTACTTACTAAGTAGTTTATCAGTTTACGAGTTTGTACGTCAGGAACATGGAATGCTTGTAAAGAATAACAAAAACTGTCATTGGGATTGAACTTACGACTAATTGCTGCATATAAACTTTTCACATACAAACATAGTCGACTGCGAATTTGTTTGTATGGGTTAGTGACATTTTATATGGATGATTAGATATCACTGATTTTACATAAAAAGTTGAAAATTTCATGGATATATTTTTTTTATGTCGAATCAACAAGCTTAATGTACTAAAAAGTAGAAAATATTTTTTTTGCCAAGCCACTTACATGTGACTACAAATAAAAGCTTGGGGCGCTCAACTTTTAAAATATTTAATAAATTTGTTCAATTCAGTTTCATTGACCGTATTTGATTTGGTACAATAGTAATCAGAGAAATTATTATCACACGTTTATACGCAGTTCCACGATTTGTATTTAAGAAATCTAAGGTTGTGTTAGAGTAAATTAAATACAGTTGATATTGTGACGGATTTATGTAAATTAAAGATTATATGTCTAAATTTTGAGCGGCCCAAGCTTTCATTTGTGGTCACATATAGGTGACTTGGTAAAAATAATTATTTTCTACTCTTTAGTACATTAAATAAAAGCTTGTTTTAATTTAATTTTTTTATTTTACATATTGCTAACTTTGCATGAAAAGTTGAAAATTTTACGTATACTTATTTTCTGTCATTTTTTAAAGTTAAATCATGTATTGTCACGTTTTGGGTGCATGTTTGCAAAATTTCATAAAATAAAAGCTTGTAATAAAAAGTACCATTCGCTTTTAATTTCAGCATTGTGGCGAGGTATTAGGCTTGGAGATGGTCAGCGATGCCATCAAAGATGCCAAGGTAAACGTCGTGAAGAACACGATAACGAATTGCGAATTTTTCGTCGGCAAGGCGGAAGAAATTCTCATGCCGGTTATTCAACGCACGACGAAGCCGAACATCATCGCGATCGTCGATCCGCCGAGAGCCGGCTTGCGTGAGTGTCTCCCTAAAAATTGCATTTACTCATCGCGCTATCAACCGACTGTTCATCGACTCGTGATTTTCAGATCAAAGAGCCCTGCTGGCGTTGCGAAAAGCCAAAAAGCTTCGGAAACTCGTCTACGTATCTTGCGACCCTAAAGCCGCGGTCAGAAACCTCGTGGACCTCGCGAGGCCGAGCTCCAAGCTTTATCAGGGTGAACCGCTCGTACCCGTGAAGGCGATACCAATCGACATGTTTCCTCACACCAGACACTGCGAGCTCATCGTTCAGCTGGAAAGACTGTCCGAGGCGATGAAGAAAAATGATGTTTGAGAGCGTATTTTTTCAATCAAATATACCGAACACGATAAAAAAAAGTCGCATTTGGAAATTAGAACATTCGTTTCGGAATGGATAATTTTTTATTCACTGAGAGCTTCAAACTTCCAATGGGCGACCAATGTTCGGAAAATACCGAGTTATGCTCTGCACTCATCATGAGTGCGGTGGAAACGTACGTGGCGGGTGAAAAAAAGCGCGGGCGCGCAAACGTTGACGAGGTTGTTTTCCGTAATGACAGATACTAACTTTATTTACAAAAGAGATACAATGAAGAGATGACCGAGAATAATTAAATAAGCCTCCGCAAATAAAATGTCTAATTAACGTTGTGGGGTTAATATGTTACCAACTGAAAAAATAGGTACGGTTCGACTAGTGTTATCGGACCAACCCTTGGTACCGTGAAAATGAGGCTTCACAGTACCGTTATAAAATTATTAATGTTTTTGATAGCGAATTTGTGCGAAAATCGAGCACACAAAATAGATTGTGCAATCATGGCAACGTCGTAGACGGCAGAAATGCTACCTATCTTATCCGTATTCGGTAATTATGCTCGGGAACATCAAACGACTCGGTCAGGATAATTAACGACGAAGATTATTGATACTTATTCACTCAATTAGTGGTAACTACTGAATATTCATTTCATAACTATGTTCAGAAATGATACATTTCCACACATTTCTAAGCAAAGACGAAATAACACGGATTTTTTTCATACACACATTTTTTTTTAGAATATCGGAAAATTATTAAAGTTTTTTATTTCTTCGAGATTATAGACACCTTTAGTACACATTTTTTCTTTCCAGCAATTTTTTTTTTGCCTGGACCGATATCCATTTTTGACAGCTCCTTGGGCCGATATTGAGGTTACGAACGGGGCGCATGTCTCTAACTTCGCGACACTTTTGCCAACCTGGGCATTATGATATACCACGATCAGGCCCCTGAGCAGTTTGGGGACGTACGCAAATTACGTAACGCAATTGGGGGAGGGGGGGATCAAGCTTTGCGTTACTTAAAGGGCTATACCTGTATGAACGTACCTGTATGAACGTACGAAGAAAAGTACTCAGTTAAATGTTTTGGAAAATTAAGAACATATTTGGCTATATTTGACATATATGACATAATTATTTCATAGAAAAATATTGAGATCCAAGCGACTTATGCGCTGCCTTCGTAAGCGCCAAAAAAAGGTCCTCCACTGCTGACGTGATTCCGGCCGATTAAGTAACTGAAACCGAAAATGGAAAAAATGTCGTTGAACTGGAAGGTATTTCCCGTACAATGACGTAGGATTTACGAAAAATATCAAAATCTAACAAAATGGCGTAGTTATGGAAAAAGTCTGTTTTCTTGCCTATAAAATGGTCGTTTTTTTCAATGCCAAATCGTCAATTTTCATCCAATCAAAAATATCCTGCGTCATTGTAGAGTAAATATATTCAAGAGTACTCAGTTCAAATTTCAAGTCAATCGGATAATTGCTCTTTGAGTTACAATGTCAGCAAAGTTGAAAAATCTCATTTCGGAAAAAAAAGCGTTTAAAGATTTAACTATCGATTTTTGCAAGATAAAATAATAGAGATACGGCCTTGAAATTTTTACAGGATATTCTTGAAAGTATAAACTGTCGAAAAAGGCAACAAAAAAATCGATTTTTTGAAGGTGTCACACTGGTATAGCCCCTTAACGATTTTAGAACTGCCGGAAATAGCAAAATGTCTGCATGTTCAATTTGAATTTGAAACTCGCGCGCAATTTTACCGCGGAAAGTTGACAGCTTTTCGTACGGAATGTCAGTTAAGGGAGGAAGTCACTGCGAGAACTTGCACAGCTTAGCTTTCCCATTTTCCCTAAGCAAAATTCGAAAAAAAAAAATGTTTCGTTTTTTTTTCCAATTCTTGACTGTACACATATTCAAAAATATGTTGTCAACATTTTTATTAAAAAGTCCGAAAACTGACGGAATTACCGTTACTGTTTTCTTTTTTATAATTCTTGACTGTACATATATTCAAAAATATGTTGGCAACATTTTTATTCAAAAGTCCGAAAATTGACGGAATTACCGTTACTAACGATTCTAATGAGAACAGGTAGGGCGACTGGTGCCCTTGGCCCCTACACGTGTGGCATCGTTCACGATATATGAAGTGCAGGCTCTTATTATTTTGTGAAATATAATGAAGATGAAGAATCGCCATATCGCCCACGACTAGATACTGTAATGTAAGTATCAATATTCGAGAAAAAACAGAACTTTATATCAAGAAAAACAGAATAAAAACTTAAAACGCGTTTTTCTTGAAACTACTTCGACCTTGTCCCAGCCATTATAATACTCAAAAACTTGTCAAACGATTTTCAATTTTTTTGTTTGACATTTTTGTAATCCCAGTGACTAAGGTTGTACGTAGCCGATTTTTTAAATTGTAATAATTACTATTTTTAAAGACTGTTTGAATACAAAAAAGGGCTTTCGAAATAGAAAAAAATGCCCAAACTGTCGGCATTTTGTAAACAAAAACCAACATAAAAAAACGTCTACGCATAACGATAGCTACATTTGCATAGATATCAATAAATTTTTGACTTTTTATTTACAGATAACCTTTTATAAACATATTGATGGGACAATGAAGCGAATTTTTTTTCGTCATGAAATCAAGGCATATATCGGTTCTTGTTAAAGATTTTTTAATAAAAATTTGTATAAAACTATATGAATATATACTTCGTAGAATGAGTATAAGCCCGATCATTTAATAATTAGTTACGTCCATGAAAAAATAGCAATTATTGACGTTAAAGCACCCGTTACGTAACGGAATGGTGGGGGGTTCGGGCCAAGCGTTACGGTCCTGTCACGTGGCGGTAGGGGGGGGGGGGGGGGTCAAAAATAGGGAAAATCAGCGTCATGTAATTTGTGTACACCCCAATGATATTTACCTTGGCGGCATAAATGTCCAATAGACGTCGATTAGTTACCGCTGTCAGGTTACCTTTAAGGCATGACCGTAAGATAACTATTCGACATCTTTCAAATGACATCCCGTATAATGCTGCCGTAAAGTTATATTTTTTATATCTTTCGGCGATGAAAACGGATATCTCAAAGGTATCCCAAAATATTATTCAATTCGTGACTTTAAAGTTTTCAAAAAGTTATCTATTTACTGTTGTCTATTGTATCTAGTTCAACGTTGTCCAAAGGATATCATAAGGACGAATTACATAAGACGTCTTTTTCATGACATCTTTTAGATATCGGTAATATGCTATCTTTTAAGATATTTGGTTTTGGCGGGAAATAGTAAAGAATCATCCAAATGTTGTCTTAAAGATTACATCCAAACGGATCACTTTTATCATAGTGCGAATGTGCGTGTGATATTTCATTTCACCAGCAAAAAATTGTGTGTAACAACAAGTAGTTGAAAAAATTAAGGTGTTGAAATATATATACGTGAGTGCCTTTTATCCTACTATTCTTTTCGCCTCTATGAGTACATATTTGTATTCAATGTACTGTCTTTTTATTCTAAAAGCGTACGTCTGCATTTGAGGTTATCCAAAGGATCGTTTGGAGCATGGCAACCACCAATAGACGTGACCGTAGCGGGAGAGAAGTCCAATGCCAACTGTACCGTTTTTATAATATTAAATTATATTTCACTTATAATTAATTAATTGATGTTTTATTTATAATGACCTAGCCCACTTCAAAACCGACATAACAATATCTCATCAATTTCTTTATTATAAAAATTAACTTATCAACAGTCTAGAATATTGAGCTATATTAAATATTTTAGACTATTAATAGGTTAATTTTTATAAAGAAATGGATAGGATATTCTTATATATATATAAGATACTTTCAGATGGCAGTGGTATCTTGGCATTTTTGTGCCCTTAAGAAGATATCTTTAAGATATATCGATTAGATGACATTGCGCTAACGTACCGACAACCGAAAAGAGTTAACCTTTTGTCGACACGTTGTTACCCATTACAAGTTTCCGTATAGTAAACTATCGGACACAAATAAGTTATCTGCCAAGCGGACATAAGCGATACGTTTTGTAATACAAAACGCCGTCATTTTGGGCAACCAATAAGTCATCCGCATCCGTTTCGCGATATCTTTCGGATACCATATAGATAACATTTTGCGACCAGGGTAGCTACTCGATCCCCATTCGAAAATTCGCGGGCGAATCGTTTTCTATTGCCGCTGGCGCTAGGGTCGCGGTCAAGCGGCGCGTCGCACCGCCGCAGGGGGGCGGAGGGCACGCCGCGCGTGAGCGAGGTGGGAGTGACTGGTAGTACGAGCGTATAGTAGTGGTTCGCCAGTGCCGTGAGCAGTTCGTGGTGCGCTGCGTTCGTTTCGAGTAGCACAGCGATACGAGGGACAGAAAGAAGGGGCAAGAAAAAAAACGCGTCTCACCAGTATACATGTATACAAGTGGCGTGATGACGTCAGAGTTTCCGAGGTAGAGAAGCCGAGTGAACCGCGTTTAAAGCCGAGTAGGGCGTGAAAGCGTGTGTCTTGCCACGGATTCTGATACTTTGTGATCCCTAGTGCAAAAGTTTCCCAAAGCTTGAAAGCATCCCGCCTCCGAGGTGCAATACAATATAAAACTGTCGAATAATATTGGTAACGGGACTTTAGGAGGCCAGGGAAAATGTTAATGTGGAAATGACGCTCGTAGTTCCAAGCGTAAATAAAAAGAGCGTGAGGGATCGCACTATGCCTTGGTGCTGAGTGTCCAGTGCGCGAGTGTGTGCGTTCTCGCGCGCGCGCTCCAGTGTGTGTCTGTGTGTGTGTGTGTGTGTGTTGTGTGTGAGTGCGCGTTGAAAAACTCGGCGGTTCTTCTAGTTTTTTTGTTTGTTTCGTTAGAACATAAGGTAGTTTCGAACATACGATGTTTCGCTGCATTCCGATTTTTAAAGGGTGTAACAGGCAGGTCGAGTCGGTTGACAAGCGTCACTGCTCGCTACCGAGCGTGCCCGACGACATACTACGTTACTCGCGTAGCCTCGAGGAACTTTTACTCGACGCCAATCACATCAGGGATCTACCCAAGGTAACGAAACTTTATTCTTTTCTTCTCGTGACTCGAGCAAGCTTTCGGAAGTAAAAGTGACGTTTTCGTAGCTTCGACGATATTTTTCTGCCATGAGCACGCTGCAGGGGGGTGGGGGTGTCGGCGTTCATTGAATTTTGTTGTTTTCTTGGAATATCTTCCTTTTCGACTTTTCTTCGCTGTAGCCCCTTTCATGGAGAAACGTTCGTGATTTCTTTTTCAGAATTTCTTCAGACTACAGAGACTCAGGAAACTCGGTCTCAGCGACAATGAGATACACCGGCTGCCACCCGACATACAAAATTTTGAGAACCTCGTGGAGCTCGACGTCTCGCGGAACGGTGAGCAATCGTTGGAGTTTTTTTTTGTTGTTTTTTATTTCTGCGTAAATAAGAAAGCGAATCTATAAATACGAGCGGTAACTGGAACAGGTGCATTTTTGTATACTGGCTTTGGGGGGGCTGGCAATTAAGATTTCGAAGTATTTCGCTCGAGACATGCTTCCGGTTGATTTTTCACGGGAAATGCTTCGATGAGGAAATTTCGGGGACAATGTATTTCCGAAAAGTTGATGCTTTTTAGTAATAAATGAATATTTGGATAATGAATATTCAAATAATGGTAAAATGATGAATAAATGTTTAAATTATATTTGAAGAATTAATAATTATTTCAATTATATTTAAATAGTTAATTAATATTTAAATAATGCATAAATGTGTAAAAAAATATTTAAATAATGAATGAAAATTTCTATAATTGAATGAATGGTTTTAAACATTATGTCCGATCGTTCGGATTAGAAAAAATGTACGATTTTTTTTCAAATGCGCAAAAGTTTAATTTTCCACAGGAAATTCCAGAGAGGGTATATTTCCGAAAGGTTGATGTTTTTTTTTGTCGCGAAACAATAATCGCTCGAATTCGTTAAATGAAGCCTTTTGATTATTTCGTTCGATCGATTTAATTCGAAAAACTGGGATTGTTTTAAAGGCGCAATAAAAGTATAATAATTCACAGGAAATTTGTTGAATATGCCTGTAAAATAATTATTTCGATGAATATTATTCTTTAATGAGGTCAATTTGAGAAAGAGCTTTGAAAATAAAAGAATCTGCAGTTTTTAAAAATGATTTCACAAAAATCTCTCGCATTATTATATCCCCATCTATAATTATCACTACGGCTATAATAATTATCATAATTGAGATAATTTTTTTATAATGAAAATTTGAGGCAATATCGCGAATAAAGCCAATGGAGAATCCTCTGGCAGCATACGCACGGGTATGGACAAAAACCGTGTCGAAAAGGGCGCTAAAAATAAAACTTCCTTCTGGGGGAAAGAAAGTCGCCGATGTAGGGCTACGATGAGCAGGAAAAAAATTCTCTTCCAATTTTTCGTCCACAGCGAGCATCTGAATATTTCGTTTTTCTCGACAACTGCAAAATGAATAAATAAAATTCGATCGATATATCGGTAGTGTCAGTTGTGAAGTTTTCATCAACAATTGATCGTAAAAAGTGCGGACGTATGGAGTGAGAATACGAGGCCCGTACGGATTGCATTATTACACTTTATGATCGAAATTTCATTGTTTCATTGATAACGTTTTTTTCTTCTTCTTCTTCCTTCGTTCTCTCTTTCCTAATTCCATTTGGCCGATTGTTGGGAAACGGGAGCAACCCGCGAAGCCTCGGAGCTGCTCGCACGCTCGCGGTGTTGCAACAAACGTCCATGTGTATTTTCTAGCAAAATATGTCGATGGATCGCGTACCATTTGGTCAATTCGTGCCGGCAAAAATCGCATGGCATTTTACGGAATATTTTAATAAATTGACAAGAAAAAATGCCAAGTAATTTTTGTTCACCTCGCATTTTTTTTTCTATTTTTAAAAGGAAATTGATTAATGAAATTAATCAAAATGTCATCACGTCATTTAATTAACTAAAATTTCATGCATCAATTTGATTAATTAAAATTTCATGCATTAATTTAATTAATTAATATGTCATGAATTAATTTCATTAATTAAAATGTCATCAAATCATCCAATTAATTCAAATGTCATTAATTCATTTAATTTAAATTTAATCGATGTAGTTATTTTTTATTAAATTTTCTGAATATTCTTTTCGTTAGTAATTTTTTAAAAATTGATTAATTGAATGAAATGAATTTTATGAAACGCAGCGATTATTTTAAAGAGTTTGGACTCTCACTGTTCGATAGGGTAAAAAAAAGAAGACATTTTTATTCGAGAGTCCAAACTTTTATCGAATTATTCTCAACAGGTATATTGAGCGAGTTAAAATAGTTGAAAATTATCCTTCCTCCTGCGACTATCACTGGTAGGCTGAGAGTATAACGGTACATTTTTCGTCTCACTCTTTCACGTCGGATTATCGGATACCAATCTCGAATGATGGCGCAGATATTTCTATATCATCGGTAAAACGTAATATCGTTACGTCGTGGGGTCGACGAAGCACTAATTGTCGTGTCTCGCGTCGAAAATTAATTGCATAATTAGCCTTTGTTCGAGTACGCATAATTCATTATATACGTCTAAAAGTCGAGAAAAAAAAAAACATTTCGACTTTTATACACTTTCATCAGTCTATCCGATGGGAAATTTTTCGCTGATTGCGAATATCATGAAGTTTTTGTCGAAAGCGGAAAATTACGTCAGATAAATGCGAAATATGTATTTTTCCACACTTTTGACGATTTGTAATAAAAATTGAGGGTTTGGGAGAAAATTAATTAGTATTCCGGTGATTAAAGTACATCGATAGAAACTTGTAAAAAAAATAATAATAAATTGAATTTTTTTCCCCATCTCGGTTGAAAATAAGTAGCTTCACCGAATGATCGACAATTTTTTTTCCGTGTCGATTTGGAATTCCCATTCGCATTGTCTTCGTTATCGTTTTTTTTTCTAAATAAGTCTGCTTGATTCATGAATCGCTGACGATTTTTCGATTTTTGGAAAAATTTCAAAAACGGGTCATAGATTATTCGCGAATTTTTTCATACCTGTTCGCCTCCGTTTCGACCGTTTTTCACTTTTCGGAAAAATCTAATGGAGCTATCGAGATGAATCCAACGGCATTCCTTAAGACGGGATATACAATTACAACTATAAAAAAATCGATTTTTTTTTTTTTTTGTTAAACTGAAAGGTATTTTCTGTACAGCGACGTATGATTTTCGAAAAATGTCAAAATCCAACAAAATAGCGTAGGTATGGAAAAAGTCTGTCTCCTTGCCTATAAAATGGTCTTTTTTTCAATGCCGTATCGTCAATTTTCATCCAATCGAAAATATCCTACGTCATTGTAGAGTAACTATATTCAAGAGAACTCAGTTCAAATTTCGAGTTAATCGGATAATTGCTCTTTGAGTCACAATGTCAGCAAATTTGAAAAATCTCATTTCGAGAAAAACGCGTTTAAAGATTTATCTATCGATTTTTGCAAGATAAAATGATACAAAATACGGCCATGACATTTTTACAGGATATTCTTGAATGTATAAACTGTCGAAAAAGGAAAGAAAATCGATTTTTTGAAAGTGTCACACTGGTATTGAGGCCCCTTAAGGAGGTTGGAGCGATTCAGTTTAGTCAAATGACGGTTTATTCATTTTTTTTCATCGAACCTCAAAAAAATGCATACGAGGTACAGATTTATTCTGTATATGCTAATTTTTTAAAAATATTTAATTAAAGGGCAAAATAATGCCTTTTGATATTTTTATTACGTAAAGTAGAAAAACTTTTGTGTTACTACCAACTTGAAAAAGTATAACATTATCGATGTTTATCATGAAAAAACTACGACAACGAATGTTTTACACAATTCACAATAAAATTTTGAGTAATTTATAATTGAGCCTATTCATATTTACGTCATGAAATTATTGGCCCATGATTTACGATGGGCAAGATGAGGATTATTTATTCTAAATGTTCACAAAGGTTCAGTTTGCGTAAATCCGTTGTTAGAAATGGTTTATCTTGGTGCTAAATAACAAAAAAAATCACATAACCTTTAGTGTAAAAGTCTTGCCGATCTAACCGCACGTTAAATTACATACATTAAACTATTTTTTATCTCTGGTGTTTGAAGGTAAAAAAAAGTTCAAAAAATTCGTAACGACTCAGTATAGTCTAACCAAAAACATGCATTTAAAAAAATTAAATTTGACCTTGGATTGTGGCTAAAGCTCCCACCTCCTTAAGTCTATCGGACCCAATTAGTCTGTCACTTAAATAGAACCGACATTACGGCTGTTTGAACTTTCGCGATTTTGGCGGTTTCGGAAAAGTGCCCAAAAGGGTTGACTTTTTTGTTTCGATGTTCAAATCGTTGCGAGGATTTTTCTAGTGGGGAATTTTCCGACAATTACGAATATCGCCGTTTTTTTCGTTGAATTCAGCAGAAATGAAAAATAAACCCTTTGCGGTCTGTCGAAACCGAATTTGAAATGACAGAACCATTAATAGCATTATTGGACATTAATGTGATACAAATCTTCTAAAAAAAATATGATTAATTCGGAAAAAAATAGGAGGAAAAATGTGCCCACGATGAGACTAGTCTTAAAAATCGTAAAATAGGTTACTCTATTTGCGAGAATTTTTTGATAAAAATAAAAAAAGTTTATCGTCTTAAAAAAAATAGTTTTCAATTTAGGAACAGACAAAAAACGTTGACATTAATAATTGATCCTTTTTCCATATTTTTTAACGAAAGTATGCTTCAAAATGAAAAAAATGATATCGTGACAGTTATCGATCTCTCAATTAGTTCAGAAGTTATCGGCGTTCAAACGTTTCCAAAACATCCGAAATCGACATTTTTGGAAAATTATAACTCCTAAAAAAGAAGAGATAAAGATAAAAAAAATTGGGGTAGATATTCCTTTGATGGGGTACAATTTTACAACAAAAAAATCAGGATACCAAATATAGTCGCGGTCACGGGCCCATATATATATATACACAGTCGAACCTTGATATAACGAAATCCTCGATATATATATATTTAATTAAAAAAAAAAATAGAAGGAAAAATATGCCCACGATGAGACTAGTCTTAAAAATCATAGAATGAGTCACTTTAATTTACAGAATTTTTTGAAAAAAATAAGAAAGACAATCATCTTTTAAAAAAATAGTTTTCAATTTAGATGCAAAAAAAACTGACATTAATAATTGATAATTTTTTTCCATATTTTTTAACGAAAGTATGCTTCAAAATGAAAAAAAAATGATATATTGGCATTTGTCGATATCTCAATTAGTTCAGGAGTTATCGGCGTTTAAACGTTTCCTAAACTTCCGACATCGACATTTTTTAGAAAATTATAACTCCTAAAAGAGAAGATAAAAATAAAAAAATTTGATATTCCTTTTATGGGGTACAATTTTAGAAAAAAAAAATCACTAAAACCAAAAATGGTCGGGGTCACGGGCTAAGTGAAATGGCGTGGAATTTCTCATATATACATATATATACATATACACACATACACACACACACACACACACACACACACACACACACACACACACATATATATATATATATATATATATATATATATATATATATATATATATATATATATATATGTATATATGTATATGTATATATATATATATATATATATATATATATATATGTATGTATGTATGTATGTATGTATGTATGTATGTATGTATGTATGTATATATATGGACATCCTTCCACACTCGATAGTTGTCGGCTCGGAAGTCCGAGGTTACTTTCTAACTGTAATGCATTGGCTCGTGCCTCAACTGCGGTATCATCATGAGTCTACGACGAGAGAGCACAATGTTAAATACTTTCGTAACTTTCGTGCATATCTCCATTACGAAATCTCGTTTACTTTGTAGTTGGGAGGACGCGCCCTCTCGACTCCGACGAAAAAAAAAAAAAAAGAAAATGAAGAATGCCACGTGCAAGGGAGAAAGCTGTGAGAGCCGAAACAAACAACGAATCTCTTTCACTAATCTCGACTGTTACAATTTATAGTTGGCGCGCTGTACACGGCCCGTTGCTTCTTCCCTTCCCTTTTTTCTTGTATTCTGTCTTTACTTTATTATTTCGTTACTCTTCAACCGAACACAATGACCTTTCCATCTCATTTCATGCTCGTGGTTTCCTTTCTCGTCGAGCGCACCTTCTTTTCCCTCACTTTTTAAAGAGCTATGTACAGGCCAGCGAGAGCCATTTACCGAGTGCGCGCTACAACGCACTCTCGTTGAAGAGAACTCTTGGACCCTCGCCCGACCCTACCAGATCCTCGAGTAATCGAGTATTCCAATTTCCCCCCAGTCGCAATTTCCCGTTGAAATGAAGTGGGATGAGAGAGAATAAAAGAGAAACGAAGAAAATGGTGTGACTTTGATTGAATTCGGCGCGGGACTTTTCGCTCTCAATGGCCTGTGTGAGAATCGAGTCTTTTTTTCTCGCGTAGGATTTATTGCGGCTACGCGATAAATTATTTTCTTATATTTGGGGGTGGGCAAAGTGCCCGATTAAAAAAGCCTTGACACGTTTCAACGATATCGCGCATTATAAATAAAGCTCGTGAGAGGATGGTTTTTTTTGAATGGCGGATTTAAAAGTTTCTTGAGATGATAAAAATGAGTTTTGGACGCAATTTGCTAATGAAGGAGTACCGTCGAGAGTAACATTAGAGCGTGCCGGAAATTCACACTGAAAAAAAAGATTTATTAGGATCATCAAAATGAGTTTGTTTCATCCCTTTCTATTCGAATAAACCAAAATTTTCGTAAAATCTGTTTTTTTTTTAAATTTGACTTTACCTTTCAAGAGATTTATTTCGAAAATATTTATTTATTTAATACACTGGGTTATTTTGACCCGGACGAATTTGAAATGAAAAGCTCACTTTCCCAAAATTGAAAGTTTTCCATAATTTTTTACAACAGTTCAATTTTACACTTTGCAAATTTTAATTAGGCAGACATATTAAGAAATGTTTAACGTGTAGCCCTTTTTTTCAATAAAAACTGCCCGAAGGGCTGTTAAGGACAGGGGGTGAAGTACTATCCGGGTCAAGTTGATCCAGTGTGTCAAAATCGTGGCCAAATATAAGTGTGCCGAGGAAGGGTTAAATCAAGATTTATCGAACACAGATGAGTCATTAAAAAAATTGTATGCTTCTAATCATTGTGATATTTAGTATTATTTATTCAAAAGAAATTTCGTCGCGTTGACCAAACGGGTTGGTTTAGATTTTTAATTTGAATTAAGGGCATGTACAAGGTCAACATAACCTCACAATTTTCCAACCCAAATTCCCTCATAGATGGTTACATTTTTTGGGAAAAACAAAGCATTAGGCTCTGGAGAATTTCCTGACGCAGAGCTTGATGATTTCCTTTTGCCCTAAATATTATTCATCTCTGAGAAATCTCTGTTCGAAAATTTCGGATATCTCTCTCGCACTCATATCTTACGTGGTATATCTTCTAATTCGCCTTAACTAGAAAATTCATATACGTAGTAGTACGCTCTGTGACCGAAGTGTGGCGCAGGGCCCGAGACTTCTCCTACAAGCCATTTGTACTCTGAGCGAGCGTACAACCGAGTCCGTGAATCGGCCAAGTATATTTCGAAAGACGAGGGAATCACCAATGTCGTCAAAAATCCATAAGCCGAATATCCATAAGTATGAATATCCATAAGTGAGTATAAATGGAAATAGAGTGGAAATAAATGCCAGAAATGGCGGGAGGTAGAGATAAGTAAGTTTGTTGAGGTTTGTTTGGGATATTCCATGAATAATCCAAACACAAACAAACTCATTTCTACTCTATACTCACTTATGGATCTTCGTACTTATGGATATTCATTTACGGATATTGGCACTTGTGGATATTCACTTACGGACGTTGGCATTTATAGATATTCGTACTTATGGATATTCGGTTCTGGATGTTCGACTTATGGATATTCGATTCATGGATATTGTACCCCAATCCGAAATCACACGTCTTGTGATGCCCACGCAAGGAGAACATCTTCCCGTATATACCGAAAAGGTGGTAACACAAAATATTTCTTATTATTTTTTACCATTGAGGATTGTGAACACGGGTAAATGTGTATTGTACATGAGGAATCATGGTGAATTTGTTGATTGAAAATTAAAATACCAGTAATTCAAATACAATTTTCGTTTCTTCCAAATTACAATATATTTGAATTTGAGACACATTTACTGCATGCAGTAAAGATGTTTTTTGTTCAATCCATCTCTTTTACGTTCGTATCAACAATGGATTTTGATCGAATACGTATTTACCGAATTATCTATCCCAAGTAACGCTTGAAACAAATAAAATAATATGTTTGTGACATATACAGAGTGTCTCAAAATCACCTGACATTTTAATTGATTAATAAAACGTATTATTTATTTGAAAAGTACGAAAATTTTCGTTTTAAGGGGCCATTCCACTTTGGAGCCACGAAAGAGGCCGGTATCGCGATTTTTTTTGAGGATTTTATAAAAGATATGAATATAAAAGGTGAGAAGAGTATGTGGCTTCCGGATGGAGGCCGTGTTGAGGATCAGCGTCGTGCCGACGTTTCGCAAACGTTACAGTCTGCATCATCAGGGCTGAGAGCTCCGAGACTAAAGCTCTCGTGTCTCAGGTATTCCTTATATAGTTGCAGTCATCGTTCCAGATCGCTGCACCAGCCAATCAGATGTTTTAATTGATCAGCTGGTCAATTAAAAAAAAAAAGTTTAACATAAAAATATAATATAAAAAAATATATGTATATAAAAGTTGTTGGGCTTGATAAATAAAGTCTTGAAATACATTTAAAAATGTTTTTATTCATTTTTAAGTACAAAAACTATAGTTTAACGTAACGCCTCAAAAATAGGTGGGCAAGGTAGCTCCATCACAGCTCGGCAACGGCTTGTCTGAAACAAAAAATCAAAGTCCATTAGATTCAGGATGACACCAGCTACAAAATGACACTCGCATATAAAGTTTTATCAAAAAAAAAAAAAAATGGCAGATGAAAAACGAAAAAAAGTATTTTAAAAACGCGTTTTTTCGCAGTTTTTCGCAAAAAAAAAGAGTAAAAATAAAAAATTTTAAATCATCGAGGGTCATCTTGTTGCGAATCATGTTTACAATATGTGGTTCAAATTTCAAGAGAATCGGTTTATTAATTTTAGAGATACGATGGAGCTAGATTTTGAAAACGTTATTCCGAGAAAAACGCGTTTGAAGTTTATAGTATGAAAAACTCTTACCTAAACTCAATCAGCAATTCCTGCACCGTACAAAACCCCTTCTGATCATCATCGCCGATTTCTTCAAGGCTTGCTTGCCTTCGATTTTTCGAAATTTCAAAGTGGACTGGCCCGTTAATATAAGGTACAAACATGGAGGTTATGTGTGAAACAAATATTCGACGAATGGCCGCCTCGTCCCTGTTTGCAAATGTTCACTCGTTTGACCAAATTTTCAATAACATTTTGGCATAATTGCGGACTAATTTCATTAATGGTGCGTCCAATTGCTTTCTTGAGATCCGAAATGGTCTGTGGATCATTGGCAAACACTTTTCCTTTCAGACAACCCCGAAGAAAGAAATCCAATGGCGTCAAATAGCACGATCTTGGTGTCAATAACTATGCAGTAACAATGCAGCAAAGAACAATTTCTACTCGTTGCTCGATCGTGTGATTCTCCATGACTTAACCTCAATACTTCCTGATGCCAGTTGTCAAGGATTAGTACTCCATGTTCGCCACGAAAAAATGGCGCGCAATTTAAAATGTCAAGTCATTTTGAAACACACTTTAGAATCGTCGTAGGCTGCGAGGCAACGACAAAAAATTATGTTGGGAGATTGCATCTTTGACATGCAACGATTTTTTTTTTAATTTTCTGTCTTTCCCCATTTTTATTGGTATCTAAAATCACTGTCGATAGATTTACGTTGTAGGAATCTTATGAGAATCCTAAAAAGAGTTTCGTGGCTGTTACGCATATGGAAATCAGGGAAAAACTCAGGGAAGTTCTTTCCTCCTGGAATAACCAGGGAAACCTCAGAAAATTTTGAAAATTCTCTAGAATTTTTCCAGAATTTACTTTTTGTAAGAATTACGAAAAATTATACCGACTTTAAAAGAAAATTGGAAAGTATGAAAATAAATATTTTCGTATGTTTTTATATTCATGTTATTCTTCATTATATTAAAAAAATCGTTACGTCAGTGTCAAACATTAAAAAGTTCAAAAACCAATTTACTCTAAAGCTCTATACATTAGCATTCGACTTGTCGATACACAACCACCCAATTATAATCGTAGATAAGTGATTATTTTTATTTTTTATTCATTGGCACCGACACAAACATTTCTGATTACAATAAAGAACAGGTACTGTATTTGTTTTTAATGTATTTTTTAACTTTACAGCGTTGAAGTTATTGTTCAGATTTCAGTTTTTAAACATTTTATTTGAAAATTCACCATTTTTTAATATTTTTTTTATCATTTAAAAAAAATGATGTTCTTTTTTTACTCCAATCTTCCTGGAGTATTTGCAAAGCTGTGTGGAAAGCCTGGGAAAGTCAGGCAGTTTCTGTTTGTGTTGCATTCCAACACCGTAAACTTCAATGTCGTGAAAATCATGAAAAATAATTACTTCACTTGAATGAATCCTAGTCGAATCAAATATACTTTTTTTTCCCAGTCCTGTGCCTTTAACTATAAAGGATTCATTTCTCTCTCTCTCTAGTGGAATAATTCTCTCTAGTGGAATAATTGGAATTCTGGAGTGGAATTCTCTCTCTCTAGTGGAATAATTCTCTAGTGGAATAATCTCTCTCAGTTTCTCTCTAGTGGAATAATTAATACGAAGGTAACAAAGGGCACACAGAACACTTTTTTTTTCAAAGCTGATTATGAACATCAAGCCATTATAAAAATGAATTAAAATTGTCCTCGGGTGGCCGGGAGAGCGTGCGGGTCAAAGGGCGTGTTCCCTTGCGTTTCCAACGTTGAAAATACGAAGTTATTACGATTTCCGTCGATATTACGTGTATCGTTGCATCGTCGTTACACGGTGACCGCCTACGAACGCCATGCGCTCTCTCTACTCTTAGGTAATTAAATTATCTCTCCCCGGAATGTAACGTGCAAGCAATTGAGGCCTTCTCTCGTATTATCAGCCGACTCGACTGTACCATTATCGTACGCGTACAATTGCAACTCCGGGATCTATTGAGCCGAGCAATAATCTTCAATTCGACGATATTAAATAGTTCGTCGCGCCTCTAATTCATGTCCTCTTGTATATTTATCAGTCGTAAAGAATTAAACGAGCGTACTGTAAAATTGTACGACAAAGGTCAAAAGTATTTCACGGTCGTATTTTGATTAATTGATTAAAATTCCGGTTAAGGGGCTATACCAGTGTGAACGCTGAAAATGTGGGTGGTTTTCGGGATTTTTTTTGGAAGAAAAGTACTGAATTAAATGTTTCGGAAAATTAAGAATATATTTGGCTATATTTGACCTATATTACATCATTTTTTCATAGAAAAATATTGATATCCAAGCGACTTATGGAGCCTTCGGAGGCGCCAAAAAAAAGTTCCTCCACTGCTGACACGATTCCGGCCGATTGAGTAGCTGAAACCGAAAAAGGAAAACATGTCGTTAAACTGGAAGGTATTTCCTGTACAATGACGTAGGATTTTCGAAAAATATCAAAATTTAACAAAATGGCGTAGTTAGGAAAAAAAGTATGTTTTCGTGCCTATAAAATGGTCGTTTTTTCAATGCCAAATCGTCAATTTTCATCCAATCAAAAATATCCTACGTCATTGTAGAGTAAATATATTCAAGAGTACTCAGTTCAAGTTTCAAGTCAATCGGATAATTGCTCTTTGAGCTACAATGTCAGCAAATTTGAAAAAACTTGAAAGGAAATTCTTGAAAATATAAACTGTTCAAAAAGGCAAAAAAACAAAAGTTGATTTTTTAAAGTGTCACATTGGTGTAGCCCCTTAATCTTTCGCATGATTTTCTCTCGTCTGAGATTATTTTATCCAACGATCGTTTTCAAAATGGTACAATACGTGAACAATTCACGGGAACTTTGGAAAATTCATTGGAGAGAAACAATCTTTTTGGAATTAGAATTTTAATACGATTGTGATGGAACAATCGGTATATAGTTTTTCAAAGTATATAAAAATATAAAAACATACAAATATATAAAAAATGTAAGCAACAAAATAAAGTGTCTCATAATTTTCTTCATAGTCTTGGACTTGCTGATTTCTCAGGGTCTTACAACTGTCGCAGCGGATTGAAATTGTGGGAGGAAATGTTCTCTCGAAGCCTACGTCTTGTGGAAACTCCTGCCACCCCATTGTTCACCCCGTTAAGAACGGAAGATCCAAATTTCGTCTTACCCATGTCTGGTAGATTTTGAGCATACTGTGACGATTGGAAATCAGGGTTATTGAAAAACATTAATTTTGGAGGCATTAGTAAGATGATTGAAAAATCGTTTGGATATACATTTGTACGTACATTAAGGGGTTAAATACAGTCAGGAGGCCAAAAAGATCGACTTTTCAAGAATTTCTCTTGAGAAGACCTTCGAATCTATTAACGTAAAAATTTGTACACATATTATGGTAACTTTTAACTGTATTTTAACATTTGTTATTTGTAAAAATAATTATTTTGAAAGCTGCTATAGCTGATGTCCGGGAGCACCTCTAAAAAAGGCGTCTTGCGATGAGCACGATATCTCTGAACTGGATCATCTAAAATGAAAAAAACCAAAAATGTTTCGTTAATATAATGGATTATCTTGGAATTGATCGAAGGAATAAGCAAAATAATAATTTTTTACAAAAGGGCGGCTGCTAAAAAAAAATCGATTTTCGACAAAAATTTAGGCCTCGAATTGTTTATAAAATGAAAATCATTTATCGGTGAGAAAAAAACCTTCGATTAATTACTAAAAAATATACTTGAAAATATTGTGTTAAAATTTGAGACTGATCGGTTCAGCCGTTTCCCAGAAATCTTGCTCACCGACTTTAAAAACACAGTTTTGAGAAAAACGCGTTTAAAGTTTCAAATACATTTTCGAACGCTCTGACACGTCATTACAAATGTGCGTGTAACTTCGAGAATATTCGCCGGATTGACAAGAAATTTTCTGTGTGTGTACATAAATATATGTACATGACGAAAATAAAATTAAAAAAAAAAAGATTTTTCGAAAAATTTAACTGTATATAACCCCTCAACAAAGTTGCGGGGTTAAAAAGTGTACCAAAAGGGTTAAAAAGTGTACCAAATTTAAAATAGATAATACCGACTAAGAGTTAACCGAGCTTTTTTTGTTATCGTGTTTTAATCATCAAAAAAGAAATTTTGAATTTTTTTTTTTCGATTTTTTAAGGAAAAAATTCTTCATTATTATTAACCACTATGAAAAAAAATGATAAGAACAACGTCGATCAAAACTAAATTATTATTGCACAAAATAAGTGTACCAAATTTCTAGTCAATCCGTTCATTAGATGGCAAAAAATCGTGTACACCGTTTTGAAAAACTTTCATTTTGCGATTCCTGCACCATATGTTGGACCTTCCTCTTCATTAAGTTGCCTCATGCAACGAACGAGTGTTCGTCATTTTCACAGCAGCCCAACTCCTTGATCGCACTAGTACAAAAATAAAAAATGCGTGCCCAAAGCTGAAAAAAGCTACGCTATTTTGCAGTACAGGAATAGGCCATTAAAGTATCGGGCCGTGATCCATCTCTTTTTTTAAACACGATGGTCACATTATGCCCGACGATAAAACCGCCTTTTCTATTGATAGAAGGGACTCTGCGTACGTATAGTTACGTGGAGACCGAAATCCCACGAATCCACCCAGCGATCTTAATTTTTCGAAAAAAAAGAAAATTGATAATTGTACTTAACGAGAGAGTTGGAGGATACAAGGATGAATGACCTTGAACGACTTTGACCCCCGAATGTTTTTTATGCGGCTTGAGGGGCTCCACAAGATGGTTGAAAAAATGTACCATTCCATTTAAAAAAGTGGAGGTGACCTTCACTGTGCGTCAGCCCTTTCAGAGAAATAGAAAAAAATGGCCGCATTTGATGGCCACCTTTACACCGTACAACTTTTGTCTAGAACATTTTTTCGTGACGTCGATAATTACCGAGTTACTTCGGGTGGCAGAGATAAGAGGGACACCCTGTGTGTATGTATATATATGAGGCGGTCCATACCATTTCGAACGGTCAAAAAGTTGTCCACTCTCAACAAAATTGAAATTCTGTCAAATTATTTAATCATATGAAGAAAAAAAACAGTGTAAATTTTTTCAAAATTTTCGGATCGCATTTTCTCGAATTTTTCAAAATTTCAAAATTTTCAAAATACCGTTATATTTCGTGAGCATTTGATTCGACAGAAAAATGTTTATGACAAAAACGTTGCAATTTTACATGAACTTTATGAAAAGAATTTGTTTTGAATTTTTCGAGTTCAAAAAATGCCCATTTTCACCAAAATTATACAAAAATATTTTTTTTCGGTCAGTATGTCACTTTTGATTATTCTCAAAAAATTCCAGAAAATACTCTGAAGTGTGTACAGTAACACCTATTTTTTCAGAGTGGCTCGATTCGTTGTTTCAAGCTGTGCTTTGTTTTATTATTATGAGATATTTTTGTAACTCTTTGTAAAAATTAGTTTGTAACAAGGCACTCGAGAAACCACCGAGAAAATTCAAAGGAAGCATATGACTTCTCTGCTTGGCTCACACCGTTCAACCTAGTGTAAAAAAATCAAAACACACTGAGAACTCCGATAGTATTTTGGCATGGAGGGAGAATGTTGACAAACTGAAGGATGTAGAAGGCATTTGACGGCGCACATTACTTTGTATGACAATGTTTATATTGGGCGGTCAACTATACTTTGTATGACAATGTTTATATTGGGCGGTTAACGATACTTTGTATCACATTTTCCATATTGCACGACGACGTTACTTTGTATCACAATTTTCATGTTGGACGACGAACGTTACTTTGTATGGCAAGGTTAACTTTGTATACCTTACCGATAATTTATGATTAAGCCAAAAAAAATTATCACTGTTATAAATGTTTATTACCTGAACAATGTGAGAAAAATTTGGGAGAGAATAATTTTTAATAATAATTGATTTGTCTAAAAAAAAAGTATCCCATAATAATAAAACAAAGCACAGCTTTGGAACAACGAATCGAACCACTCTGAAAAAAATAGGTGTTACTGTACACACTTCAGAGTATTTTCTGGAATTTTTTGAGAAAAATCAAGTGTCAAAAATCATTTGTAAGGCCAGGGAAGGTCGAATTACGATACAAAATCGTTGTAGTAAAACTCTCAATCAAGTGTTTCATTGCATTTTTGATTTATGAAATATTTCATGCATACAGTACACTTGGACTTACAGTGTACATTGTAAGCAAATAAAAATGCATTTGAATCGAATCTTTATTTATTCAATTTGAGTATATTTAATATTGAAAAAGAATATCTGAAACAAATAAAAAAATATCTTTGAAACAAATAAGATCGTAGTAGGCTGTGAGAAAGGAAAAAACCTATTTGATTTAAATAGATCCTATTCAAATGAAATATTTTTCTCTTGCTGTGTATGCAGTAATGCGTTGCTCGATCGTGTAATTCTCCATGACTAAACCCCAATACTTCCTGATGCCAGTTCATCAAAGATTAGTACTCTATGTTCTCCTAAAAAAAATGGCGCGTAATTTAAGATGTCGGGTAATTTTGAGACACCCTTTAGTACGATAGTGGCTCTAGTGGATAAAGCGGGAAAAAACGTCAAAGAATGAACGTGCCACGTGTGGTTGGCGTGTGGCTGACAGCTGTAAGATACGATCTACCGAAACGCAAGGGTTACTGGGTGAAGGCATCGTCACACGTTCTACACGCGTATTCAGCCTTTCACTTTTTTCCCTTGTTTTTTTGTTTTTTTTTTATTTTAATTTTCGTCCGAGTGAAAATATCGTTTTTTTCGCCTTGATATGCATATCTTTGGTAAACTGGCTAGCTGTGTTCTGTGTTCGCTGGGAAATTCGCGTGAAATGGAAAACTGTTAAATTCGGTCCACCGGCATAACGATCGCGAAAGAAGGCGCCTTTTGGTTACCGCGTTGGTTGGCTTTACGAGCAAGACTCGAGTATTCGATTGGAAATACACACGTGCACCGTCTACTCGATACTCTTGTACTATTTTTAAGACAAATATTGCCGCGCGTAGACGTTTCGATGCTTTTCTCTCTTTCCTATTGCTCCCTGTCTCGCGCTCTCGCGTGCTCGTGAGAGTTGAAGGACGACCACTTGACATTCGTTGTATAGCCTCGTTTCTTTTTCTTTTCCTATTTCCAAGCGCCAAGAGCAAGCTGCACTTGTTGATGAAAATAAATTCAGGACGTTTGCGATCAATATTGATCGGAGTATGAGAGAGAGAGAGGGAGAGAGAGAGAGAGAGAAAGAGAGAGAGAGAGAGAGAGAGAGAGGGAGAGAGAGAGAGAGAGAGAGAGAGAGAGAGAGAGAGAGAGAGAGCGGTACTTCCAGTTGAGGGGAGCAACACCTGTATGCGAGGAAATCGCTGTTTTTCATAACTTTTTTAAGGCGGGATATACATTTAGACAGGAAAAAAATAAGCAGCATTGAGGGATTTTTTAAACTAAGAAATAATTATTCTTCAATTATAAAACTTTATGTTATAGTATTTACTATTAATTAACTATTATATAACTTTATTTACTATTAATTTACTATTATATAACTTACTATACTTAAATTTACTATTAAAGTATTATAATTATAATACTTTGATAGTAAATTTAACCCTTAACAGTCATCGGGCGTTGAATCAACACGTCGTTTTTCGACCCGCGATACCTTCCGGAAATTTTGAGGAAATGGGACATGTTCCGCCTCCTGTAGGTAGTTTGATCCTTCTAGTAGGAAGTCTCGTCGGTTTTATTTGGAAGGGCCCGTTAGTTCTATTTTGGCCGCCGCTTGAACTAGACAGTGCGAAAATCTGGGGTGCCTACAACCCCGTGTGACTATAGTGCGAAAAAAAAGTTTCGGAGCACGGGTTTTTTTGTGATAATCTTCAATGGTAAGTAATAAAAAAAATAATTGTGAAGTTGGGATTTTTTTTTTAATTACACGCTAAATTGAACAATTTAAAAAATGGCCTTAATCTGCGGACGCAATTGAATGCAATTTATGTGAGAATGAATGTTTTAGCGCGTATATATATTTTTATACATTTTTTTAAAGCATTTTTCATAATAAAATATCGCTCATTCCTACAAAATTGGCGTATCATTTTTTCTGAAGAAATCCGCACTTCAGATGTACAAATAAATATACTTTTTGAAACGGTCGCTAATTTAATCATTCCCACCTGAAAGCACGATATTTCCGGTTTATTTTTTTTTTAATTGAAAGTTCAAATTTCTGCATGACTTTTTGTAAAAAAAAAGTCATCTTTTCCGAATTTTTTTTATATTATAAATTACACGACTTGAAAATAATCGGCATGGTCTTACACACAAGGGTTTAACATGCATTGTAGTATTTTTTTCTTCAATTTTGACACTCTTGGGCTGATTTAGGCTACGAAAATGACTCAAACGTTTTTTTGCATCCTGGCCCTTAACCGTAGGCCCTTAATCTACTAAAAAAATTTGAAGATCAATAAAAATATGGAAATCAAAACATTTTAAATCGTTCGATTCCAATTATGCAAACTTCAACGCCATGACTCCTTACAGTGATAGGTCTCTCCCACCTCTGCCCTACGAAAAAATTATCATTCAATATTCATTGAGTACAAACATTGAACAAACGAAATGTCTCATACCCAATAGTTCGTCAACGTGATGTGCAGAGACGAAAAAAAAAATGTCTGTAGAATCGAAATGCACTTTATAAGAATCGCACAATTTCATTTCGGTCCATCGAATCTTCTCAATCATCAGACTCACACTACACAGCGTTGCTCCAATACGATAAACGCACACACAACACATGGCGTATGATTGTGTTCGTGAAAGAGGAAAAACAAACAAATCTGGTCTTCGCATGCACCTGTCGGAGTGACCCAATTAAATTTGCACACTGTCTATCACGTAGAAGCAGCAACTTTGGCCACATCGACGTACACACTCAAATCGCATTAAGTATTCACATACGCACACGCGGACGAACTCGCGGTCTGCCCTGTTTATGACAAAAGTGCAGTCACGCACTTTTTTTTTTACGTTCGCCCACAATTTTTATCTCTGGTGTTTTGTGATCAAAGAAATTCAAAAAATTCGCAAACACTCGGTATAGTCTCGACAATGACCTATATATTTATTTTCTGTTAAATCTTGGATTGTTGCTAACGCTTCAACCTCCTTAATTCAGACTCAGTGACGCTATTTTGTTACGATATCTTTTCAATCGAATTTGTAAAGGTACTTGAAGATGTGTAGAATAATGGCCACTGAACGGACTTTTTATTCCATCAATTGGCTATCTATGAAAAATTGTTTCTCCGGGTTCTAAACTCGTCTCCGTTAAGGGGTTATCTACAGTCAGGAGGCCCAAAAAGATCGATTTTTCAAGTATTTTTCTTGAGAAGACCTTTAAATCTATTAACGTAAAAATTTGTACACATAATTATTTTGTAAGCTGCTATAGCTGATCTCCGGGAACGTCTCTAAAATATATATTTTTCTCAAAATAATAATTTTTGACAAAATGGTGGCTTCTCAAGAAAATCGATTTTCGACAAAAAATCAGGCTTTAAATTGTTTATAAAATGGAAAATATTCATCGGTGACAAAAAACCTTCGATTAATTACTAACAAATATTCTTGGAAAGATTGTGTTAAAATTTGAGATCGATCGGTTCAGCCGTTTCCGAGAAATCTTGCTCACCGACTTTAAAAACACAGATTTGAGAAAAACGCGTTTAAAGTTTCGAAAGCACTTTCGAACGCTCTGAACGCTCTGGCACTTTCGAAAATTTTAACTGTGTTTAACCCCTTAATAATAATCGGTTGAATATTCTTAGGGAAAAAGTGGGTTGTAGGCAGACCACAAAATGCTCGTGTGTACTTTCAAGGTAGTTTTTTCCACAGACCACTCAGTGGGTTACAACAACGAACTTTTGTAGGTTAGGTATACGTAGTAACGAGACTATCGCGATAGCTGGTCCTGCGACTATAATTAGTCGAGACAACTCACAATGACGTAATTCATAAATTAATTCGCAAAACTAGCTTTTCCACCAATCGATTTCGGTTGGTCGAGCCAAATATCCGAAAAACGTATCGACGTTTGGTGCGAGTGGAGGTTGCATCGTTGGAATGCATTGGAAATCATTTTTTAATTGTTCCAATTTCTTTTGACAGATCTTAGCTACCAAAATTCATCAACAATTTTTTTGGTTGCCCATTTAGAGATGAACGATCTACATATGCAAAAAGTATTAAGTAAAACAATAAACATAGAGGAATACACAATAAAAAAACATGCGTTTTCAAGATGTAAGAAAACAAATTCTTTTTATTGTTATTCCTATATAAAATAATGGTTTGCAGATTCAGCGGGTCTCTAAGTAGTCCAAAAAAATTTTGAGTTGCTCCGTGGCATGGTGTTAAAGGTTGCATCGTTGGACTGCAGCAAAAATGTATTTTCTTAGCATTACCGATATTTTTTTTCTTTCACATTCAGACTACGAAGATTACGAAAACATTTTCGAGGATCCTTATTATAACATTTACAACCAAAAGCGGTAAAAAGATTTTACATAATAAAAATAAAGAACTGAGGAAAATAAAGAAGAATTTTCGTTGCATTCCAACGATGCAAACTTTAGCAACATTGCGTGGCTTAAGGCCTTAGGCCACAGTAACGGGTATAAAATCATGTGCGAATTTAACAATTTTTTTTCGTATGAAAAAGTGATTCACTCATGAAAAGTAATTACGCATCTACTTAGTATCAATATTAAGCTGTTAGATTTTTTCTTAAAACTTAATCTAAATTTCTTAAAAACATAAAATAAAACTTTTCATTTTATGAGCAGTTTATGACCAGTTATAACGAAATTTTTCCCTGAAAATTCATTTCTTAAGTTCAAATACCTACAACTTTTGAATAAAACAATATTTTTTAAATTCCGTACGTACTACTCTAGGTATTATAATGTAGATTGACGAGAATTTTTGCTTTTTGTTCTAGGTAAAAAAATTGTTGATGCTAAATGTCACGCCGCGGAGCGCCTAAAAAAAATATTAGTGGTCGGCCATTTTGTACATACAAAAAAATATATATATTTTCTAACACCTAGATATTCATACTAAATAGATGTGTAATTAATTTTAAGAGTGAACCACTTCGTCATACGAAAATAAATTGTTAAATTCGCACATGATTTTATACCCGTTACTGTGGCCTAAGGCCTTAAATTTGCGACAAGAAATATGAAAAGTGAAGAATAAAAATCGTTTTCATCCGAAAATGCAAAGCTACTGGTCCGGATCTGAAGGTTCGCAACCTTTAAAACGAAGAATTTTTCACAGCGGAACGAAACGAAAATGATTTCGAATTTGTCTTCCTTCCTCATTGTTTATTATTATCCGAAATGTTTTTGCGTGCATTTTTAGGTTCTTCGTCTCCAATGGCTATCCCCAAAAACGTCTGAGCCTCTTTCGTAGCCCAAACCTGCCAAAAAAAATTTCGAAATAAAAAAAATAAGGTTCTTGCATTCCAACGGTACAAAAAACGACAAAAAATATAAATAAAAAGCTAGAAAATTTCGTCCAGTTTCCGGTAATTTTTCTATAATGTGATATGTATTTTCTACCACTGTGGCAGATTTCCCATAATTTTGGTGAATTCCCCAAACCCATTTTTCCCCTAGATAACAATTTAGCAAAAATTTTGAATTTCTCGCTCGACGAAGTTTTTTTCTGAAAAATAAAATCGGTATCCAACATTGATCGGTAAAATGCTCAACTTTCCTAAAAAAAAGGGAAAAAATCCTAGTTTAGTGGCTACAGTTTGCGCGATAGCTGCAAGCTTTGCGATCCTTATCGAACTGCGCCATTACTGTCTTTCACGAGCGATCTCTCATTGTCATTGTTGAAGTTCCACTTTGTGCCGGATCGTATACTCGTATACCCGTTCTGTCTTTTCGCGAGACAGCAGACAATGCCACTATCGGGCACAATACGGCGCGCGCGCGGTTTTCGATCGTCGATGTGTGTCCTGTTGCCGGTCTCTTCCTGCCGCGACTCTTGTATGTGCCGCCCCCCCCCCCCCCCCAACGTGATGTTGGGTATTCGATACTGAATCGACCTCCTCGTAATTCGAGTTTGTAGTTACAGTTTTTTTTCTCTTCTTTTCGGTTTGTTGTGAAATTTGACGCAGGAAAAACGCTGGTCAGCAATTTTCGGGCCTTTTTAGCGATCGGTTTATTCGTATTTGAAGAAACAATTTAATTTGCACTTTTGCGGTCGGATCATTTCGAAACGAGAAGTGGGCCGCGTATATTTTGGAGAAAAAAAAATAATTTTTTTTCATCGTGGCAATATTATAAAAGTTTATTCGATTGAAGTACAGGGTGTCTCAAAATGACCTGACATTTTAATTGATTAATAAAACGTATTATTTATTCGAAAAGTACGAATATTTTTATTTCAAGGGGTGAGATGCAGTCAGAGTCGTGAAAAACGAGCATTTTTGATGAATTTTTTTAATAGTGATTAAGTTCGTTTTACAAAAGTGGTTACATGACTTTTTATGTTATATTTCAACTTGACTTGTACAAATTTTCAAAGAAAAATAGTGATTATTTATAAAAATATCGCCATCTTTGTCGGACCCCCTTCGTCATGTAGTGCTTTGCGGTGACCATCATAAAATTGTACTGGATCATCTGAAATTAAAAAAAAACCAAAAAAATCATTAGTATAATAATCATTAGTATATTTAATATCAATATCAATCAATATCAATTTATATAATATCATCATTAGTACATCATCATTAGTTTATTAGTATAAATCATTAGTATAAAATCATTAGTTTAAAGTATAATAATCATTAGTATAAAATCATTAGTTTAATAATTTAGTCCCTAATCGAAGTTTTTTTTTCAAAAATTAAGAAAATGGCGGCTGCCGACAGATAACTTTCGATTTTCGATAAAAAAATCGCTCGTTTATTGTTTTAAAAAATATAAATTTTCAACAAAAATGAAAATCCGATTTGATTCGATAATTCGAAAATTCGATTAAGGACTAATTTTTAATGCTATCAATAAGCACACCAAATTTCATCAAAATCCATCGAGTGGTTTTCAAATTATATTGGTCACCGGCTTGAAAAACATAGTTTGGAGAAAAACGCGTTTAAAGTTTTTCGATGTGGATACGGTATTATATGTTCGTAAAATTTTGAGCTCGATGGATAAAGCTATACTTGTTTTTATGTATTTTGATCCGCTGAATCCGAATATCACAATTTTTGCCGAAAAGTCGAGCATTTAATTGTTTATAGCCGATTGTTAAAACAATTTTTTCAAAAAATTAAAGTTTTTCGTGATGAATTATTATAAAAAAAATCGATTTTTCGAAAATGTTGACTGCATCTCACCCCTTAATGTGAGGTACAAATATGGAGGTCATGTGTTGAACACAATATCCGATAAATGGCCGCCTCGTCCCTGTTTGCAAACGCTCACTATTTGACGAAATTTTCCATAACATTTTGGCATAATTGCGGATTCATTACATTAATGGTGCGCGTCCAATTGCTTTCTTGAGTTCCGGAACGGTCCGTAGATCATTGGCATACACTTTTCCTTTCAGACAACCCCAAAGAAAGAAATCCGATGGCGTCAAATAGCACGATCTTGGCGTCAATGATTAAGCAGTAACAATGCAGCAAAGAACAATTTCTACGCGTTGCCCGATCGTGTGATTCTCCATGACTTAACCTCAATACTTCATGATGCCATTTGCGAAAGCTTAGTACTGTATGTTCGCCACAGAGAAAATGGCGCGCAATTTAAAATGTCCGGTCATTGTGAGACATCCTTGAGGACATGGTTGGTCAACCTTTCCAGCATACGGGCAAAATTTCAGAAATAATATTTTCCATACTCCCATAGTAATCTTACATGATACGAAGGCCTCATGATGTAATGTTCTTTTGGCAATACGTACAATAAAAGTTAACATCTATGTTCACTTTATATTGAATAAGTTCTTGCTGTTTTTTTTTGTGAAAATTAATGCTTTGTTTAAAAAAGTAATTCCCAATGTTTTCAAACATTTAGAAACTGTTCTGTGATCAACTCCTATGATTCCGCAAGTTCAGCTAGCGTCTGACACGAGTCTTCACGAAGTAATGCCTCCAATTGAAACATCAAAATCATTATTTTTGAAGCGTCTAAACCAATATCTGCATGTTGTTTCCGACAGAGCATGGTCGCTGTAAGTCTCAACAAGAATTTTGTGGGCTTCAGCTCTTTTTTTAGCACAAAATTTGCCATGTTTAACACTGAAAACAAAAAAGTTATTTACACTTCGGCGAAATGACATACACTGAATTTCAAGCTTGCTTATAGTACTTCTTTATAGATGCGTTGCCATCTTAAACTATACGCACACAGTATTAGTAACACCATCTGTCGGAAAACAGCGAGAACTTATTCACCGTCCTAGTATTTGTTTCATATATACCTTTAAATTTGTTTCAAGCATTCCTTGATGCAGACAATTCAGTAAATACGTATTTGATCAAAGTACATTGTTGATTCGAACATATAAAAAATATATTTTGAATGAAACAATATCTTTACTTGCATGCCGGAAATGTCTTGAGGGGCTATACCAGTGTGAACGCTGAAAATTTGGTTGATTTTCCGGATTTTTTTGGAACAAAAGTACTCAATTAAATGTTTCGGAAAATTAAGAACATATTTGGCTATATTTGACCTATATTACATAATTTTTTCATAGAAAAATATTGAGATCCAAGCGACTTATGTGCCGCATTCGGAGGCGCCAAAAAAAAGTTCCTCCACTGCTGACATGATTCCGGCCGATTGAGTAGCTGCACCCGAAAACGGAAAAAATATTGTTAAACTGGAAGGTATTTCCTGTACAATGACGTAGGATTTTCGAAAAATATCAAAATCTAACAAAATAGCGTAGTTATGAAAAAAGGTCTGTTTTCTTGTCTATAAAATGGTCGTTTTTTTCAATGCCAAATCGTCAATTTCCATCCAATCAAAAATATCCTACGTCATTGTAGAGTAAATATATTCAAGAGTACTCAGTTCAAATTTCAAGTCAATCGGATAATTGCTCTTTGAGTTACAATGTCAGCAAATTTGAAAAATCTCATTTCGAGAAAAACGCGTTTAAAGATTTAACGATCGATTTTTGCAAGATAAAATGAAGAGATACGGCCTTGAAATTTTTACAGGATATTTTTGAAAGTATAAACTGACGAAAAAGGCAAGAAAATGGATTTTTTCAGTGTCACACTGGTAGAGCCCCTTAAATTCAAATATATCGTTATGTCGAACGAATAAAAATTGTACTTGAATTGCTAGTATGTTGATTTGCAATCAGCAAATTTACCATATATTCTCATGCACAGTGGAGTATTGACCCGTGTTCACAATCCTCAATGGTAAAAAAACTATAAGAAATATATTGTATAACCACCGTATCACAAGACGTGTAATTCTCACGTCATTCGGAACACACTTGGCCGACTACGAGCGACAATGTTCAACATTTGTGGTGCGTCGATACGTTTCGCGGACTCCGTCGTACGCTCGCTCGGAGTACAAATAGCTTGTGGGAGAAGTCACGGGCCCTGCGCCACACTCCGGCCACAGACCGTACTACTACGTCTATGCATTTCCTAGTTGATTCAAATTAAAAAATCTAAACAATCCTAGTCAATACGACGGATTTTTTTTTTCAAATAAATAATATTCAATGCTACAACTATTAGAAGCATATAATTATTTTGATTACTCAACCGTGTTATATGAATCTTTATTTAATTAAATAAATATATGTGAAATAAATACCTCGAATAGTAGAATCAAATTTAAAAATAAAGAGATCGAATGAACGAACTTAGTTGATTTCAATAATTCTTTTTTATAAGTGTGACTCACAACCGGTACATTCCATATGGAACGCCCCGTGTTGCGCTACATTCTATACATTATACCTATTTATATATACTTATATACGAATGCTGAGGTTTACATGGGAAGGAGGAAGAACTTAGGTAGGTAGGCAGGAAAAGAGAGCTGGGGGGGGGGTGGGAAGAGAGACAATATGTACTACATATACAATATAGAAGACTCAGGATACCATTATAACCGGATAATATGTCATACGTATATAGTGTATTTCTATATACCGCATACATACGTATATTCGAACACCCGCTATTACCGTTCACTTTTAACGGGACGAGAGCCGAGATTCGCGAATCCTCTTCGAGGTACAAAATTCTATACGCGTTGAATAATCCCGGCTAGAGTAAAAATAAAAAATAAAAATGGCTGGAGTGAGGCACAATAGGTTAGCTGTGGGCTTAAAAACTTTTCATCCTTTTTTTTTCGTCATTGCACCGAGTAAAAAATTTCGCAAATTTTGTCTACTTTCGACGAACGCTCTATTTCCGGGTTTTATCATTTTTAACGCGAACTTTATTTTAAAATATTTTTTTCCCTGTGCAATGGGACGTTTTAAAAAATATTTTTAATCCCTTTATGGAGAGGGTAAAAGCCCTTAATGAGGTTTGGAACTATAATAATCATGGCACTGAAGTACCACGACATATATTGGATAAAATGGACGTGCCTTGGTGACGTAAAACGACGAAAATTGTCAATTAATACGAGAGCCCACCAGTGTACAGGGTGATTCAGAACACGCGGCTTCTTTAATTATTGGCAGTGCCACACGATGGCCGGAATAAAACTATACCTGAATTTTTTTTCCTCTTATGGTGAGTCGAAGAAAAAAAATTTGTATTTATCACCGAATCTTCGGCTCACCATAATTTTTTTAATGGTCGAAAAAAACCGTTACGCTACATTGTAGCGACACTACTCACGATTTTTTTTTGTTTTCTCCAATTCCCTTTGGCAAATTTGAGCTACAAAAATCACGCAAACTCTTTTTCAGATTATCATTTAGCGATGTACAACAAATTCGCAACATATACTTTTTGATAATAATGAAAATAAAAAATTGATGAGAATTTTCGTTTCATTCCACCGATGCCAACTTCAACCCCTTATTAAATCATACTCTAAGTTTCAAAAATGATAACGAAATCTTTCTTCAAAAATAATTAGCAATTTTTTTCCTCGCCTGAAGGTATCTCCCCCTTAAATGCAGCTGTTTTTTATTCTTACGTGAAGCCTGTCAAAGGGGTCGATGTTTGCAATAATGAAAATGCTGCAATTATTCGTTAATGAAAACAAATTGTCGAAGATCTTGTTGCTCAATTACTCTGCATTGATAATAATATTCGAGAGAAATGACACGCTCGTAATATCATTCTAAACAAAAAAAGCCAATCTCGAAGTTTTTGTCTCGACTGAAAAATGAAAATACTCTTTTCTTTGGATAATTTTGTAAGATTATTCTTCCCGGGGTTGAAGCCTGCATCGTTGGAATGCAACGAAAATGATTTTTTTTTTCATTGTGCGAAATTTTTCCGCCAGATTTAGGATTCTCCTGGATCCTAAAATTTGTAGGATCCTCACGGATGCAAAAAAATGTTTGTCATTCCCGAAGCTCAAATCTAGAATACAGTTTCGAAAGTCCTGACGCAGCGGTCGCCCAACCGAGTATTGGCCCATTCGAATTAATTTCGCTATGGATATTCAAGAAAAAATCACGAATCATTCAAACGTGCTATTTGAATCATCATCTACATAATGAGAAGCATCGATAAAATATATTGTCGACACAGTTATCACTCGCAGCAGGATGCTCGGTACGTCATTCCATTGATGATTAATTGGCAGACTTTATTGAAATACTAATTGACGATTCATCGAAAAAAAAACCCGCGTAAACACAATCATTATCGTAAAAAAAAGGCCAAGAGCGGAATGCCAAATACGTCAGACTCATCATCGTAAATTCTTATCGGGTATGCGCTTCGACCTACCCTACATACACATTTCCGCGTCAATTATCGGAACAATAAAGATTACGTAATACGTTATATTGGTCAGTCTTCGCAAGTCCAATTTGTCAAGCGCGAAACATTACGAGATAGATAATGCAATTATGACATTGACCCCTTACAGTTGTGATAGCTCTTAGCGGCTTTTCGTTTGACTCCTGTAAACTCTCGGTGATCCCTTATTAACCCAATCCGCCGGACGTAATTGGGCAATGAGGGTGGCGGACGAGAAAAAAAGGACGGCAAATCACTTGGGAAGAGCCTACTTGATGTGGCACTCGGAGAGAACCGCGACGACGTGATAATAATTGTTTACGAGGGAATCAAAAATACCGATGATTCATTGAGACGAAAATTAATTCATCTTAATGATAGAGTTTGCCATTGCAATTGATTCTCGACGGGGTAATAATAAAGATTACGGATCAACGTGGTGCATTTTTTTTTCGTCCGCGGGCGAGGGAAATTGTGCACACGATATGTACAGGGCGATTCACAAGTTGTAGGTTACCCGATTTTCAAAATGGCGCGCGGGAAAAATTAAGATGTTCGCGTTCAAAGTCCAAGTAGTAAATAACAGCAGGATGTTGAAGTTGGGATCGTTGGAACGCAACGAATGTTAACTTTTCTTCTACTGCTCGTATTTATTTCGCCAATTTTGGATACGAGAATCACCAAAACGGTTTTTCTTATCCTATTAGAGATTCGCGATCTCAATTTATTTGAAAAAATCTACAGATATTACGCAAAGTGCAACTATTTCATGGCATAGAAAATGTAATCAGAATTTTGGGTAATAAAAAACAGGTACATGTAAATAATATGAGTCGGTTTTTATTATTTTTCAAAAAATATTGATACAGTGAGGTAATATAATTTATAAATTAACAATAAGACTAAAATTTGGTGAAGAGAGGGCATCTTTCAACCGATCACAGGCATTTAGCATGTTGCAGCTCCTCCCACTATACTACAATACAGTGGCAGTGGAGTGGGGAACGCTAAAATCTAGGTCGTAATAAAAATGAAGAAAAATACATAGAAAAGACCTGTCGTTACGTTACAACGATGCAAACTTCAACACCATTGAATGGCACGGTATTGGTAAAGCCGATCGAGCGCGGCTTCGAATCCACCTTCGGACAAGTGAATTTTTATTTTGCAACATTTTTTTCCTTCAAATTTAATGAACGGATATCAACTCGCTTTGCAAATCGATAATACGATTTTATAGCTTTCGTTTATTACTTAATAATCGAAGGAACGAAAACATTTGCGTGAGCAACTACTGTGCCATTGTTTATTCATTCGCGGACTTTGTATGCGAGCATCAGGGTCAATTTTGATCGCACATTTTGAAAAAGAATTGTTTTGTTCGATAGCGTTTTGCTCGCACTGACTTACTCTGTATGAAAGTTGTGATAGTTGTGAACAGTTGTGATAGTTGTGATAGTTGTGAACAGTTGTGATAGTTGTGATAGTTGTGATAGTTGTGAACAGTTGTGATAGTTGTGAACAGTTGTGATAGTTGTGAATAGTTGTGATAGTTGCGAATAGCTGTGATAGTTGCGAATAGTTGTGATAGTTGCGAATAGTTGTGATAGTTGCGAATAGTTGTGATAGTTGCGAATAGTTGTGATAGTTGTGATAGTTGCGAATAGTTGTGAATAGTTGTGATAGTTGTGAATAGTTGTGACAGTTGTGAATAGTAGTGATAGTTGTGAATAGTTCTGATAGTTGTGATAGTTGTAAATAAGATAGTTGTAAATCTCCCTGTACATTTGTAATTTTATTCTTCTCGTTGATTTTACAATCGCACTCGAGTATCGTTGCGAGCACCCGAATACCCTTTTGCTCATACACATACGTGACTCGTCAAGGACTCGAGAGAAAGGCTCTCCCATGACCCTTCCGGACGACGGAAATCGTACGCACCGATGACTTCATCGCCGGGAGAGACGCTCAACCGGGAAGTGGGCATTCTCTTTTTTTCTTTCATTATTATCATTATTACTTTTCAACCGAGCATTATACAAATGAGGAATTTACTGTGGAAAAGGACTCTAGGAGGGAAAAAATTCACGACTCGAACATCTCGAACTTACGATAAAAAAGAAACGTCGTGGCTGCTTCATTCGTGAGCTGATAGGGATCTGTGATGGAAATGGAACACTGGCTTTTTCAAAAGTTCGTTTTTTCTTCCGAGCGATATTTGCGGCAAGATAACTCGAACGAAAACTTTTCATTACTGATGTGAAGTTTGTTTGGGTTTTCTCGAACATAAGCTAACGTGAAACTTTCCTAAACGATCTTCTCGGGGAGATTACTCGAACGACAACTTTCCATTACTGATATGAACTATGCTTTGGTTTGTTTGGGTTTGCTTCGAACGTAAGGCAACGTGTGAATTTTCAAAATTATCTTCTCGGGGAGATAATTCGAACGACAATTTTCCATTACTGATATGAAGTTCGTTTGGGTTTGTTTGGATTTTCTCGAACGTAAGGTAACGCAAAAATTTCCAAAAAAGTACGATTCCATTATTATGATTGTCATTGTGTAGACGGAAATATTATTTCGATCCGCATTTGTAACTTTTTGTTGTTGTTGTAAAACGTAGCCGAGCCGGAAAAACTTATCGGCAAAGTGTTGCACACCGTCACGAGGCTTCGAGTTGCATGTAGAAATACGAGAGACCATAGAGCTGCTGCAGGTGCCTATTTTCCCCAGAGAGCGAAGTATCGTCGAGCTGCAAAACTGGGCTGTGAGCGGTGTGAGCGAATTAAAAAAAAAACGTATATGCGGGCAGATTAAATCTCGACAGCCTTTGCCGAAGGCCATTTTTACTCGCGAGCGATTTTCTCTCTACGTGTACACACACGTGCACGCTGAATAGTTGCGTCGAATTCAATGCCCAAAAATTATTAATGTTCGCGTCGAATCGGTGCAGGCACATCCATACAGTTATTGATCTGAAATGGGCTTCGACTGTTGATGGCCGTTGGTCAGAGATGGAAACTGAACCATCTGGAAATGCAAGCTTCATCGTAGGCAATGGATCAACAAATTTGAAAGGACGGTACCGATATTATTTTGTATAGTGATCGAAATGATCGAAACGATTCAATATTTTAAAATAAGAAGATTCAATTTCTTGAAAATATTTTTTTAAATAAAATATTGGCACGATACGTAGGCTTGCCAAGTTTGAGTTTTATTTCATTATAAAATATTTATTATTATTATTTAAGGGGTTATATACAGGAGGCCCAAAAAGATCGATTTTTCAAGGATTTTTCTTGAGAAGACCTTTAAATATATTTACATAAAAATTTGTACACATATTATGGTAACTTTTAACTGTATTTTGACATTTTTTATTTGTAAAAATAATTATTTTGAAGCGCCTCTAAAAAAAGGCGTCTTGCGGTGAGCACGATATCTCTGGACTGGATCATCTAAAATGAAAAAAAACAAAAATATTTCGTTGATATAATGGATTATCTGGTAATTGATCGAAGGAATAAGCAAAATAATAATTTTTGACAAAATGGTGGTTTCTAAAAAAACATCGATTTTTGACAAAAATTTAGGCCTTAAATTGTTTATAAAATGGAAGATATTTATCGGTGAGAAAAAAACCTTCGATTAATTAGTGGAAAATATACTTGAAAAGATTATGTTAAAATTTGAGATTCATCGGTTCAGCCGTTTTCGCGAAATCCTGCTCACCGACTTCAAAACACACAGTTTTCAGCAAAACGCGTTTCAAGTTTCAAAAGCACTTTACATATAGTAAAAAAAACAATTACAAATGTGAGTGTAACTTCGAGAATATTCGCCGGATTGAGAAAAAATTTGCTGTGTGTGTACTTAAATATATGTAAATTACGAGAAAAAAAGAGATTTTTCGAAAATTGTAACTGTATATAACCCTTTGAAGAAAGTGCCGCCGTTGCTGCATGCCCAACCGGTGTAGGCGGTTCTCGCAACAAGGCAGAAATGAAAAATAAATGAAATGTACTTTTAGTATAATAAGAAAATGTTCGCATGAACGGACGCTTTTTCGAAATTTAAAAAATTGGAAAAACGCCAAGCTGTAGTATGAAGCGGTTTATTTTCGACCATAATAACAACTTTATTCGTTTGTTATTAACAAATGGATGAACAAATGAAAAAATCATCCGGCCATACGAGAGAAAATGTTGTGAAGCATGCTCTGTCCGAATTTGCAGTAAATCGGACGAATAGATTTTGAAGTAGTTACACCGTTTTATGAAACAGTGTCGAGAAAAAATGCAAAAGAAAACATCGCAGCAGGTCGTTTGACCGTAGCGCAGTGGGCTGACCCTCACAAAAATCGTCACAACACGGTCAATTTTTGGAATTTTTACAAAATCCTCGGTGCAAGCTGAAATTAAGAACCTAGGCTAGTAAAATCGTCACAACTCGGTCAAATTAAGACCCTAGGCTCACAAAAATCATCACAACACGGACAATTTTTGGTATTTTTACAAAATCCTCGTTGAAATTTGACATTAACACCCCATGCTTATAGCCTATACTTGAAAATTACGATTTTTTCAATTGCTTTCATTCATTTTTATTTCCATAAAAACGTCACAACTCGGTCAAATTAAGACCCTAAGCTCAAAAAAATTGTCACAACGCGGCCAATTTTTGGTATTTTTACAAAATTCTCGGTGCAAGTTGAAATTAAGACGCTAGGCTAGTAAAATCGTCACAACTCGGTCAAATTAAGACCCTAGGCTCACAAAAATCGTCACAACACGGACAATTTTTGGTATTTTTACAAAATCCTCGTCGAAATTTGACATTAACACCCCATGCTTATAGCCTATACTTGAAAATTACGATTTTTTCCATTGTTTTCATTCATTTTTATTTCCATAAAAACGTCACAACTCGGTCAAATTAAGACCCTAAGCTCAAAAAAATTGTCACAACGCGGCCAATTTTTGGTATTTTTACAAAATCCTCGGTGCAAGTTGAAATTAAGACCCTAGGCTAGTAAAATCGTCACAACTCGGTCAAATTAAGACCCTAGGCTCACAAAAATCGTCACAACACGGACAATTTTTGGTATTTTTACAAAATCCTCGTCGAAATTTGACATTAACACCCCATGCTTATAGCCTATACTTAAAAAATACGATTTTTTCAATTGTTTTCATTCCTTTTTATTTCCATATAAACGTCACAACTCGGTCAAATTAAGACTCTAAGCTCACAAAAATTGTCACAACGCGGCCAATTTTTGGTATTTTTTACAAAATCCTCGTTGCAATTTGACATTAAGACCCTAGGCTATAGTCTATACTTGAAAAAATACGATTTTTTAAATTGTTTTCATTCATTTTTATTTCCATAACATTTTTTATTCTTATGAAAATAATTTAATAAATAAAAGTTTTTGTCTTTATTTTTATAAAATGATAAAGATTGGCATTTAAAAAAAGTCAAGCATATGCAGATCTCTTAACCATGGTGACTATACTTCTATAACAAGCATGACGTTTAAGTTTGCATCGTTGGAATGCGGCGATATTTTTTCTTTCATTTTTTTTATGTCTTCATGTTTATCATGATCCAAAGCCTTTCCTTTTATCGCAATTTGAGGCCGTGAATTTCTGATACGAGCACGTAGAAACGTTTGAGCGATAAAAAAATTGAGTTTTTAAAAAAGAATAAATATTCGTTGCATTCCAACGATGCAAAATTCAACGTCATTGAAAAACGTCTTACCAATTGTCACGTCAATTCTACCTTGCGGAAATTCGCCTCGAAATCTTCTCGTCTTCCGTCGTCCTGGACTCGACGAGGCGTCGTCATATCCTCGATTCCTTCCCTCCGATATTGAATATCCCCGGATATTTTATTATATCAGTTACGGAGTTTTCTCGATCGTTAAAAGCCACTTGCGTCCGCGAAACGATTATATTTAACTAATGCCACGGGATAAACCGTAATAATAAGAAGAAGAGGAGGGGAAAAAAAATAAAAAGGCCGCGTATGACGACGACTCGCAAGAGCTTATGATTATTTATAGATTCTTCCTTCTTACTTCCTTCGGTGCTCTCGAGCATTTATGAGTACGGGCTTCGGGGCGTTTCTCCACGAGTCTCGTAAACCCAGGCTTGGCCTCCAACGAGCAATCTTGCGGGAAATCGCCATGAAAAAATCAACCTCAATCTTACGAACAAAAAGACAACTTTCCTTCGAATAATCATTTATTATTCCGAAGCGACGGTCGCTCGAAATAATAGTGCCTGCGAAACGAAAGTTTAACATTCAACGGCAAGGATAATTATATCAAATTCGAAACTGGAAATAATTGCCTTCGATGCGACAAATTTTTTTTTCATGCACATTTGCTGCCTGAAAAAGGGTGTTTTTGGATTTGTAAAATAAAATTACGAAAAATTGTATCAAAAAAATGATGAAAAATAGGAGCGTTTTTTATTCACTTTTTAGTGATTTTGTTCAGTTCTGCTTTGATTTCGGCCAGAGGCTGCGGCACGTTGTTTTTCAATTGGGGCTACGCAATGTGCAGGGACACGAGATATACAGAACTGTATATTGGGATCCGTTTGTCGTTGCACGAACGCACACATTGGAGGTTGGATTTATCGCGCTGAACTGGCCACGTGGAATGTCGCGACACACGCACGAAGACTCACGCTCGAAATGCGATTACGCATTCGTCACACCTAACAGGCGGAGATACGTATGTGGATAATCCACATGCGCACTCGAATGTACAGGGCGATTCACGACTATCAGGGTTCCCTTGTTTTTCTTTCTTCAGGGTTCTTTCGTTTTTCGTCTGCCATTTTTTTATTTTTATGATAAAACTTTATATCCGAGGGTCGTTTTGTAGCTGGTGTCGTACTGAATATAGTGGACTTTGATTTTTTGGTTTCAGACAAGCCGTTGCCGAGTTGTGAGGAGCTACCTAGCCCACCTATTTTTGAGGCGTCACGTTAAACTATACACTGAGAAAAAAGAATCGTTGAATGTGCAAGATGCATTTTGTTGTCACGAAATTTTGTTGTTTCAACAGTTGCTCAGACATGCTAAATAAGCTACAGTTTACACCACTATACTATTTTACCACCAACTATACTGTTTTGTTATGCCAGTCAAAAATCAAGTTGAACGTCTTTGAAGATACATTTTGTTGAACCAACTGAATTTTCGGGGTGCCTACCGACGTGAAAAGTCATGAAGAATCTTAAATTTCGTGAAATTACAGTCGACCCTGAAAAAGTCATGAAATGTCATGAAAAATTACCAGTCTACCTGAATTATTATACCCTACTAAATTAACGACGTTGAAGTTTGCATCGTTGGATCGCAACGAAAATGATTTTCTATCAATTTCCCAAACTTTCTTTGACAGATTCGAGTTACGAAAATCAGGCAAACTTTTTTTACTATTCTTATTTAACGATTCACAACAAATTTAACGATTCACAACATATTAGTTTTTCTTTATTATTCGTGTAAAGCGACTAGATGATATTACTCAATGTTCCTAAATGTGTGTAATATTTTTCTAGATGTTCCCAAAATATATTTCTTTACAGCAATCGTGAAATTATGTTTGTCTCGCATTTTTTACTACATATGGGATTGTACAGTTTGTGTGACTTTTTGTTTGTTCCGTATACTTTTTATTGGCATAGAACACACATCTGTTTGAAAGAGCAAAATAAAAATATAAAAATTTAGATAAATCGCACTGTAGAATCATTAAGTATACTTCTATGCCAGTCATACTAAGAGTCATGAAAAAATCCCCATTCCTTGCCTTAAAAATCCTTAAATGTCATGCACTTTCAGTTCTGGTCCAAATTAGACACCGTGATTTTGGATGGATGAACGATTGTTTTTTTTTCAGTGTAGTTTTTGTACTTAAAAATGAATTAAAAATGAATTGAAATTTTTTTAAATGTATTTCAAGACTTTATTTATCAAGCCCAACAACTTTTATATTCATATCTATTATATTATAAAGTTTTCGGCATCGATGTGGGTGTCTGAAAAAAAAATGAACATAACTATAATTGCATAATGAATGTATCTTCAGTGTGAACCAACAATATTATTTAAAAAATTATTATAATAAAAATTCGAAACTTAAATTTTTTTACTCAATTTTCTGTCGGTATTTTATTTTTAATATTTTTTTGCGACATTGAAATTTTAGTTTCCGTCGATCACACGATAGGTGATGATACTAAGAATATGTTGTAAAAATTTCAAAGCGATCTGAACCTTCGTTCACGAGTTAGAACTTTCACAAGGTTAAAAAAAGTGAATCGTGGAAAAACGGCTTTGAAGTTGGCATACACACCACACTAGTGCGATTAGGGATCTTGCTTTTTCAAAGTCTTCTTACATTCGTATAAATAATCAAAAAGTATTCGATAACCAGTGTTTCTCGAGGTAAACATTTCCCAGCAATCCAATGGTAATAAATTGCGTATGCGAAAAATAATATTTATCTGGTGAAATTACGTGAGAATCGACACCAAAATTTACAGAGAGCCACGAACAAGACATTTTGGTTGGTGCAAATTTGCACCTGTGTGGTAACTACGTGTTGAAATAGATACTATTGACCAAGACTTGACCAAGCTTTTTTTGTCGTGTTTCAATCAGCAAACAAAAATGTTGATTTTTTTTTCTTGATTGGTCGAGGAAAAATTACATCATTATTGTTAATAACTAATGAAAAAGAATGTTAAAAAGAAATACGTCGGTCAAGACTAAACTACTATTACGCTAAATAAGTGTAACCAATTTCAAGTCAATCTGTTCACTAGATGTCGAGAAAATCGTGTACGCCGTTTTGAAAAACATAGTTTCGAGATAAAACGCGTTTAAGGCGTCTTTTCTAAGACGCAAAAAAGAGGCAATTTTCATGAATTTTTTTGTTAGGTTTATATTATAGATATTTATATAAAAGTTGTTACACTTAATAATTCAGTTTCGGAATACATCAAAAAAAATTTATTCATTTAAGTAACTATTTATGGACGAAAAAGGTGATTAAAAAAATGTTCCAAAAAAATTCTGCACTGTTGATGAAATCTCGGGAGTGGATCAATCGAAACAAAAAATCAAACGGTTTTAGATTCAGTATGTTAATGGCTATAGCGCGTATCATACAATTTTTTATATACGCAAAAATAACAAAAAGGCGGACATTTTTCGAAAAAAAAAACAACAAAAAACGTGTTTTTTCACCGTTTTTGGCACAAAAGTAAATATGAAAATTTTAAAAAATCCTTGACATGCGCTATAGCTATAGTTGTAAAAAAATATGTGGTTAAAATTTCATCAAAATCGGTTCAGTAGTGTCGGAGATTTTATCAACAAGCCGTCGAAAAACGTTGTTCCGAGAAAAACGCGTTTAAAGTTTGTTTGGGTTACATAAAGACATAAAATTTTTTTTTGATGTATTCCGAAAGTGTATTTATTAAGTGTAATAACTTTTATATCAATATCTATAATATAAACCTATAAAAAAAATCATGAAAATAGCCTTCTTTTAGCGTCTAAAGTGTGAAAACCCCTTAAAGCTTTTTTTTTACTAGCAGTGCGATTTCTGCACCATATGTTGGAACTTTCCCTTCAATTTGAATGGCCTGAAGCGACGAACGAGTGTTCGTCATTTTTGCAGTAGCCTAACCCCTTAATACTCGAAGAAGAAAAAAATCTCGAGTGAGCAACTACCGTCCCATTGTTCAATCAGCGTCGGACTTTCAACGCAAATATCTCGGTCAATTTTTGTCGCGCGAAATTTTGAAAAAAGCTTTTTTTCTCGCAATGGCACACTTCTGTATGCCAAACAAATCCTACCAGTTGTGAATCACCCTGTACTATGGATCTACTCGATCCCGCCAGTCATCTGCCAGATGGAGAAAAAAGAGAAAAATAATTCCGGGCCAAAAAAAAAGCTGAGCTTTGTTCGCGCGGTGAAGCTCCGTGAAAGCATAAAATACGCGCGCGGGCACCATTAATCGTCAGATTTGTTAAACTGTAGGCCGAATTTGATGGAAAATTACTCCACCGTCGAGAACTTTATTTTTGCAAGCTTTCGCGGAGCAATGATGCTTGGCTCTCGTAACGGGGCACGTATCATCAACACACAATATGATCAATATCAAATTATTTAAAAATAGACTCGACGTAATGGTGCCGTGCTTCGAACGGTTATTGCCTCATCTCAATCTTTATTCGAGATTAATCTCCGTCAATTTTTCTTCCGCGTACGCTCGTTTTATTCGTTGGTATACACTTTCTGCGTGCACACAGGAAAATGTAGGTCGACGATGGACGTGTTAAAAATGGAACTGCTTCGTTTGAACCGAGCGATATTGATAAATAAAGAACACGTTCAATTTTATTGTTTGAATACTCGTTGCGGTATTATTGCTGTTAAAATTAGTTCGTGAGAATTTGAATTGTTGGAAAATTTGGAAAATTAAAATTATCCACTTGTCTGCCCACGTGCTTGCAGGATTTTTTTGACAGATATCAGGATACTGATAGTTGGATATACAAATTGTCAAATCCTCGGGCTTTTCGATATCTCCAGACAGAGGCGGAGTTAGGACTTGCTCCAGGGGGGGGGGGGGGGGGTCGAG